>OU383781.1:60754062-61026562 GCA_910950805.1 Acrocephalus scirpaceus scirpaceus
TAATAAGCTGGCAGGGCTTAGCAGCAGCTGGAGATCCGTGTGTGGTGTCAGAGCACTCAGAGGCCATCAGCAATGGATGATGATGTTTGGGTGGACAAAACGTGCCTTTAGTCAGGAATTTAAAGTGAATTATTCCGTCTCTGGACACGCCATGAAGATTTTTCGGGAGAAGAGGTTGCAAACAGATGTTTTGGGTGGAAGCTGCAATTCCATCCTTATTGTGGGGGTGCTGGGAAGAAAGGACCACATTTCCTTCCTAAACAGCCTGGTGGGAACAGCACAATGGGATGGGTTTGGTGAATCCAACTCTGACACTTGCTCCTCATCCAGCACCCTCAGGGAGGCTGCAGTTTTTCCCAGGGAATCTGCAGTTTTTCCTGGGGAATTTGCAGTTTATTCCTGGGGAAGCTGCAGATTTTTCCAGGAAGGCTGCAGTTTTCCTCTGGGCAATCTGCAGTTTTTCCTGGGGAATCTGCAATTTTTCCCAGGGAATATCTGCAGTTTTTCCCAGGGAGGCTGCTTTTTTTTCCCCAGGGTATCTGCCTTTTTTTTTCCCCAGGGAAACTGCATTTTTTTCCAGGGAAAGTGCATTTTTTTCCAGGAAATCTGCAGTTTTTCTAGGAAATCTGCAGTTTCCCCAGGGAATATCTGCAGTTTTTCCCAGGGAATCTGCCTTTTTTCCAAGGAATCTGCAATTCTTCCAGGAAATCTGCGTTTTTTCCAGGCAATCTGCAATTCTTCCAGGAAATCTGCATTTTTTTTCCCAGGGAAACTGCATTTTTTCCAGGGAAACTGCATTTTTTCCGTGGAAACTGCAGTTTTTCCAGGAAATCTGCATTTTTTCTCCAGGAAATCTGCAGTTTTCCAGCATCCCTGCATCTTGGGAAGCAGCAGCAGAGCAGCCAGACCTGAGGGAGGCTGTCGGGATGCCCGCAGTGAGCAGCTCTGTGCCCCTTGATGGGCATTTCATTATTGATCTCCTGCTGCAATATTCATGGCAGCAGAATCCCTCTGAAAGCTGCAATATCGTTCTGTGCCCGGCGCGGGAAGTGGTGTGAATTGGAGCCATGAATTATTGAGGAATTTGGGATTGCTCCTTTAGGGCTCCCCTGGATGTGACTCTGGTTTTATGGGCTCCGAGCTGTCTCAGGGAATGATTTGGGTGTTGCTTGAGCTGGTTTGGGATGTGATGCAGCAGAATTTGGGCTGACTGAGGAGTGGGTGCTCTGTGCAGGATTTCTGCATCTTTTTTAACTCAAATCCTTTATTTTTTACTCATTGTGCCTTTCTGCACAGGGTTTCATCCTGGTGTTGATTTTGCCCTCCCTGTAATCTGAATTACACAATCCCAAATGCTCTAAGTGTTAATAGTAAAAAACCCCTGCCTGTATTTATTCCAAACTTCTTGCTGAAATGTCGATATCTCCCCAGGTTTGTTGTACAAATATATTTAATACTTGTGTAAGCCAGAGCTGAAATGAGATACTGATAAGGCAGCGATTAGGAGGAGCTCAGCAGCAGCAGCATTTTGTTGAAGTGTTTGTACAGGATTTAATTTTGAGTTCTTCACATCCTGGAGTGTATTTTTAAGGCATGTTCAGCCGACTTACTGCAGGTATAATAATGATAATAATAATAATTCCATCCCTGATATCTCTCTGCCTGCCCAAATCCTCTGTTTCCTGCAGAGGATGCCTCAGCAGTGACATCCTCTGCCCCCAAAATGCCCTTTTCCCTTTGGCTGCTGGCACTGACTCAGTGCTGAAATGGCAAAGTGAAACCTGCTCACAGAGCTCTGTCTGTGTCCAAAGGTGTTTCCTGGCTGAGGGGAGAAATAAAACTGGGAAGGAATTTGCTGGATTAGTTTGTTGCTTGGATTTGGTGGATTGTCAGTGGGAGATGTACAACAACTTCATTCTAGGATTTTCTATCACTTTTATCCCCCCTCTAAAAAGGAAAAAGTGCTCAGTCCTGAAAGCTTGTCTTATCTGAGATTTCCTTTTCCTAATTTTTTTAAAGCAAAAAGTAATTTAAGTGATTTTTTGGTAAGAATGAGAGATCTGAGCAGGTAAAACCAAAAACAAAACTGAAAATCAGGCAAAGGTGAGATGAGACATAAACTAAAAAATACCTGAGTGCTCAAAGAGCCAATTTTGGGATTCCTGTGTTGGGAAGAGGCAGCTCCTTCCCCCAGGTGTGTGAGGATGCCCCAGCAGCTGGAAGGAGCAGTGCCAAGAACAGCTGCTCCCTGAAGATAACACACAAACAGGGATGCAGAGAATCCCCAGGAAAAATGAGGGCTTGGAAAAGCTTTGGTTCAGTAGGACAATGAATTTTAAAGAGAAAGCGAAGAACAGATTTGCAAGGGAAGAAGTGAAAAGTGTGTCACTCATGTCACTTCTGAAAGATCAAGACACAATAATCAGGGCAGCCGGAGGATAAACCTCCGACTTGGAAGTTTTGGTGCTCTGGAGAAAATAATTTAGAATGAAATACCCAAGTGCACGTGCATGGCAGGATCTCACCCTCCTGAGCTCAATGGATTCCAGGGTCCAATGAATTGCTGTGGGCTTTGAGTTTCCTTCCCTTTGACCAAAATCAAAGGGAAGAAAATTTCTGGAATAATTTCTGAAGGAAGCTGAACTGGAGCTGCCAAGGTTCATCCTGGTGCCCCTTGAAAGACCAGCAGAGCAATTTTGGTTTGAGCCAGACTGGGATGAGCTGGGAACTCGATGGTTCCAACCTCCCCTTTCCCATAGCTGTGGGGTGATGTGGGTGGGATGAGAACAGGTTGGGTTGAGTTTGGGTTGGTTGTAAGGGTCGATATTCCCTGTCTGTGATCCTGAATCGCACAGGTTGGGTGAACTGGGAACTCGATGGTTCCAGACTCTCCTTTCCCATGGCTTGGGGGGTGATGTGGGTTGGGATGAGGACGGAGTGGTTGAGTTTGGGTTGGTTGTAAGGGTCGATATTCCCTGTCAGTGATCTTGAATCCCACAGGTTTGGTGAACTCGATTGTTCCAAACCCTCCTTCCCGTGGTTGTGGGGTCGGAACAGGTTGGGTTGAGTTGGGGTTGGTTGTAAGGGTTGCTGCTTCCCTGTTAGTGATCCTGAATCCCACAGGTTTGATGAGCTGTGAACTTGATGGTTCCAAACTCTCCTTTCCCATGGTTTTGGGGTCATGTAGGTTGGGATGAGAACAGGTTGGGTTGAGTTTGGGTTGGCTGTAAGGGTTGATACTTCCCTGTCAGTGATCCTGAATCCCACAGGTTGGATGTGCTGGGAACTCGATGGTTCCAAACCCTCCTTTCCCATGGTTTTGGGGTCATGTGGGTTGGGATGAGTTTGGGTTGGTTGTAAGGGTCAATATTCCCTGTCTGCGATCCTGAATCCCATAGGTTTGATGTGCTGGGAACTCGATGGTTCCAAACCCCCCTTTCCCATGGCTGGGATGAGAACAAGTTTGGCTGAGTTGAGGTTGGTTAAAAGGGTTGATATTCCCTGTCAGTGATCTTGAATCCCACAGGTTTGGTGAACTGGGAACTCGATGGTTCCAAACCCTCTTTTCCCATGGCTGTGGGGTCATGTGGGTTGGGATGAGAACGGTTTGGATTGGCTGTAAGGGTTGATACTTCCCTGTCAGTGATCCTGAATCCCACAGGTGCCCCAGGGGCTGCTGCTGTCCTGTCTGTCAATTCCCAAAAGTGAGACCATGAAATTCACACCGTGCCTGCTTTTATCTTGGCGTTTGCTCCCGTAATTTCTTACCTCCCTCGGTTCTTTTAATGGAATTTTTCGTCCAAAAGAAAATCTGACTCTGGTAAATGAAAATCAGCGTGATCACAACTTGAAGCCAAGGATGAAAATTCCTGCTTACAGACCCTCTGGTTTGCAGGAGATTTGATAAAGGATCTGTGAATATTCCTTTGCCAGGAGCTGTAATTCCTCAGCTTCAGAGCAGTTTTCACCCCTCACCCTTCCCTCACCCTGCACACTGTTTCTTTTGCTAAATTCCATCTTGATTGTCTTTTGCCCTTTAATCTTGTCATCTTTGCTGGTTGTCCTTGGAGGATTTATTTTCCTTTGCATTCCTAGTCATGGTTTCTGTTGGAATATTGCTAGAGCTGCAGTGCTGGGCCTTTCCTGAGAAGTAAAATCCTGATTTAAACAAGCCATAAATAATTTTTGTACCCCGTGTTCTATGGGTTTAGATGTCTCAGGGACTGAGCCTGGTTAATTTAAATTCAGCTTTCATGAATGCCTTCAATCATGCTGCAGAATGTCACTTAAAACATTTAATTATTCAATGATATTAATTGATCTGCAGCCTGTCTTTCCACTAATCTGATACAACAAAGTTTGCAGATTGCTGCTGAGGGGAGGATTGCAGCAGAAAAGCCTTTGTGTAACCACGTTGGAATGATAGATGCTTTCCCTGTTAAACACAGGCCCGAGTTGAAATGGGTTCACGTTATCATTTTGTTTGCAGATGTCAAAAGCTCATTAATTGGAAGTGGAACTCCCTACCTTGCCGCTTCAAATTGCTTTTAAATTACACGTGCGCCGCTCGATCTTGAAAAGCCCAAATTAAAAACTCAGCTGAGGGCACCTTTCAAGGCCACGGATCCAACACTTTTAATTCTAATCTGTTTTCCACAGGCAAACCTCCCACTCCAGCCCTGCTTCCCGGCAGAGGTGGGGGGAGAGGAAGTTGTAGAGACTTAAATATTTCTGGGAAGGCAGAGAGGAAAGGAAAAGGTGGAAACGGGGAACTCTATTTAAATAATGACCTATTTACATTGCGTGGTTTGAACTGTTACAAATAGATTTAGGAATTTGTGGTGCTGAGATAATTGGTTCTGCCATGATGGGGCATTTCTCAAGGAGGAGCCTCCAATCCTGGGGTCAGTTTTGGGCCCCTCAGGACAAGATTTTTGGGGGTGAACCGCCCAAGTTATTTATCAGTTTTGTGCACGTGTGACTTGAGTGTAATTCATCCTGCTCGAGAACCACTGCATTGCATCAAATTATTTACCCTTGAAATTTTGACTCATTCACCAGAATTTTCTAAGGAAGAAACTCAAATAATTCCCTTGGAAAACCACTGAACCCTCAAAACTTTCCCTGCAAACAGAGTTTTAGATTCCTGTTTTCAGGAGTTAATGCAGGATGCTGCTGCTGGCCGTGTTCTTCCAGGGCAGTTTTGCTTTTACTGGACTGGGATTTAAGGATGGCCGGGCCATCCTGGAGATGTTTTTGGTTTTTCCTCCTCATTCCAAAGGCCGTCACTGGGAGCTGTAATCGGAACCAGCTCCGGAGCGTGGGAAAGGAGGAGAGGAAGGAACTGTCCTGCCAGACAGCGTTTGCAGAACTGTGCCCAGCTGTGCAGGGCTGGGGGAAGGGAGAAAGCAATGGGAGGGGGATTTTTTCAGCTAGAAATGCAGTCACAGCTGGGTATGAGTTACTCAGAAATGTTGTAAATGGTTTTTAAAAATATATATATTTTTTCCTGAATTTAGATATATTTAGATATATTAGATATAGATTTAGATAGATTAGATAAATATATTGAGATATTATATTGAGATATTATATTGAGATATTATATTGAGATATTATATTGAGATATTATATTGAGATATTATATTGAGATATTATATTGAGATATTATATTGAGATATTATATTGAGATATTATATTGACATATGTATTATATTGACATATGTATTATATTGAGATATGTATTATATTGACATATTGAGATATTGACATATTATATTGATTTATCATATTTTGCATATAATTTAAATATATTAGAAACTCTTAAATTCAGTGCCTTCTATCAGCTCTCCTGAAGCTGAGCATGAACCACGTCTTGTGCTGTTTTGTGTCCATCCAGCAGTGTTTTGGACACCTTTAATCACCTTAAGTGACCATTTTATTATTCAAAGATATTTGATTCATTCTCTCTGATGAGGGAAAGGAGTTTGGGAGATGAACTGGTAGAGTTTCAGTGTTGGGTTATGCACATTTCACACATTTATGTCTGTACAAAGAAATGAATCAAAGGCAACAGAACAAGACAAAATAGAGGAAAATGTTTTTAAGGTTTGATTTCTGTAAAAAAACCAATGGTTAGAGACAGTCCATGGATGGTTTGAATGGCAATAAAGCAGGGTGGGATTTGGGGATTTGATAAGAAGTGAAATTTCAGGCAGTTGATTTTTAGTTCCCAGGGGTGGAAGTGGCTTTGTGGGGGAGCAGAGGTTTTGGGAAAGGCAAAGGATAAAGAGAAGCAGGAATTGAAGTGAGGCTTGAGGGATGCCCAGGGCGAGTGGGGATGAAAATCCCACCTGAAGGACAGGGTTTGGGGGATCCCATCTCTGCTCTGCACCTTCCCAGGATAACCAACTACAGGGAAGAATTTGGAGCTGGTGAGGGTGATGGGCTTTGAATTTCTGCTTTGACTAATCAGAGCCTGAACACAGAAAACACCTTGCACGTGTGGCTTTATGTGCATAAAAGACTTTGTCGTAAAAATTGATTTTTAGAGCAAGATCTGCCCTCGTTTTTCAATGACTGGAGCGTGACTGAGCTGTAGCTTTCACTCAGTTAAGCTCATTTCCCACCTGCTTTTCATTTCGAGACACACCGTGGCCTTGGTGGTGGTTGTTGAGAGTTGCCTCGATGTGTGAGGATGAAAAAAAAGACAGGGATTTTTAGAGAAAATATGAAACAAGAAAAAAAGGTTTTTTGAGAAAATATGAAATAAAAAATGGTGGATTTTTGGGGAAGGTATGAAACGAAAAAGGTGGATTTTTTTGAGAAGGTATGAAATGCAAAAAGTGGATTTTTTTGAAAAAGTATGAAACAAAAAGGTGGATTTTTTGAGAAAATATGGAATGAAAAAGGGGGATTTTTGGGGAAAGTACGAAAAGAAAAAGGTGGATTTTTGGAGAAAGTATGAAACAAAAAGGTGAATTTTAGGAGAAAGTATGAAACAAAAAGGTGGATTTTTGGAGAAAGTATGAAACAAAAAGGTGGATTTTTGGAGAAAGTATGAAACAAAAAGGTGGATTTTTGGAGAAAGTATGAAACAAAAAGGTGGATTTTTGGAGAAAGTATGAAACAAAAAGGTGGATTTTTGGAGAAAGTATGAAACAAAAAGGTGGATTTTTGGAGAAAGTATGAAATTAAAAAGGTGGATTTTTGGAGAAAGTATGAAATTAAAAAGGTGGATTTTTGGAGAAAGTATGAAATTAAAAAGGTGGATTTTTGGAGAAAGTATGAAACTAAAAAGAGGGAACTTTTGGAAAAGGTATGACATTAAAAAGGTGAATTTTTTGAGAAAGTATGAAACGAAAAAGGTGGATTTTTCTGAGAAAGTATGAAACGAAAAAGGGGGATTTTTGGAGAAAGTATGAAACAAAAAGGAGGGAACTTTTGGAGAAGGTATGAAAATAAAAAGGTGAATTTTTGGAGAAAGTATGAAACAAAAAGGTGAATTTTTGGAGAAAGTATGAAACAAAAAAGAGGGAACTTTTGGAAAAGGTATGACATTAAAAAGGTGAATTTTTTGAGAAAGTATGAAACAAAAAGGTGGATTTTTGGAGAAAGTATGAAACAAAAAGGTGGATTTTTGGAGAAAGTATGAAAAGAAAAAGGTGGATTTTTGGAGAAAGTATGAAACAAAAAGGTGGATTTTTGGAGAAAGTATGAAAAGAAAAAGGTGGATTTTTGGAGAAAGTATGAAACAAAAAGGTGGATTTTTGGAGAAAGTATGAAAAGAAAAAGGTGGATTTTTGGAGAAAGTATGAAAAGAAAAAGGTGGATTTTTAGAGAAAGTATGAAATTAAAAAGGTGGATTTTTGGAGAAAGTATGAAACAAAAAAGAGGGAACTTTTGGAAAAGGTATGACATTAAAAAGGTGAATTTTTTGAGAAAGTATGAAACGAAAAAGGTGGATTTTTCTGAGAAAGTATGAAACAAAAAGGTGGATTTTTTGAGAAAATATGGAATGAAAAAGGGGGATTTTTGGGGAAAGTACGAAAAGAAAAAGGTGGATTTTTGGAGAAAGTATGAAGCAAAAAAGAGGGAACTTTTGGAAAAGGTACGACATTAAAAAGGTGAATTTTTTGGAAAGTATGAAAGAAAAAGGTGGATTTTTAGAGAAAATATTGAATTTCTCTTGAAATTTTCATCCCGAGGTGATGGCAGCCCTTTGTTGATGCCCAGTGGGCTGCTGCCTGAGGAGCCACAAACACCAATTGTTTTGGGGAGCATGAGTGGCTCTGGCCCTGAACACTGCAGCCATTCATGGGCGCTGCCTCCGGGGCTCACAGGAACCTTTATCCCTGCAGGGAAACTGGAATTTTCCTCGGGGACAGAAGCAACAAAGCCCAAGGGGGAGAATGAGCCCGTTCAGCAGCGATTTGTTCCATCCTGTGAAGGGCAAGGCAGGAGCGTAGGGAAGTCCCCTCTTCCCTCAGCCAAAGGCAGGTGATGCCATTTCTTGCTTTTTTGGGGTTTGTGGTTGTGTTTTATGGATTTGAGGTTTATTTTTCCCTTCATCTCGCTAGGGCATGATGCTTTCCTTAAAAATTCCCTGTAGTACTGCTGGTTTTTATTATAATTTTATGTTAAAAATATGCAGTAGTTCTACGTGCATTGATGAATTGTATCTGTGGGCTGTAAACATGGCAAAATATTGTGATTTCAGGCAGCAGAGGAGCTTTCCAGGCTGCTTTCAGCACCTCAAATCAATAATTGGAGTGATGCAGCACATAAATATCACGGGCAGCAATGCATTCGCAGAACCGGTGGCATCAGGGATTTGCTGCTCAGGGCTTTGCAGCAGTTGAGCAGGAGCTAATAAATTATCAAAGGTATTAAAGAGATTCTGTTAATTTGCAGGGCCGAAAAGAAACGACACTCAGAAACCGCAGAGGCATTTGTGTAATTTCCAGCGCTGTGTTTAAGAACTCCCAGGAGGACCTCTTAAAACCACCAGGTGTTTTCTGGTGTTTTAAATCTCCCTGGAAACATCTAAACAATTGCATCATGTTGCTGCTCTTTGATCAGAGCGTTTAAAAGCTGTAACTCTTGGCTAATTGCAACACGGGATGTTTGGCAACAGGAATTTGGGAAATAGTGGCTCCTTAAAATAGCTCCAAGCCTAAGGCAGGGTAAATACAGAATTAATTCTGGTTGTTTCAGGATAGGAGATAGTGGCAATCGGTAATTGTTGTAGTAAAATTAATTTTGGGGTCGTTGGGGCGGCAGCGTTGATGTGTTTCTTTAGTTTGGACTTTTGAAAATTTCTTTGGATTATGACCCATTTTAAATAATTGAGCAAGATTCGTGTTTATGGCAGCAATGCCCTGGTGTTGTTGGGTTCCAAAAAGAGGATTTCTCCATACAGAATCCCCACAGCCCATTTTGCTCCTGGATTCCTTGAGGGCTCTTAATTTTCTCTCATTACGTGAGAATGAGAGAAAATCTCTCTCATCTCTCCCAAGTCGTACAAGCAGGTATTAAACACATTTATGCTGATGTGGTTTCTGTAGGAAGGATGGGCAAACAAGGCATCCCCTTGTTTATAAATTTCTGGAATGCTGAAACCATCTGTGTGCTTTGTTTCCAAGCAAACAAAGTCAGGACAATGGGGAAAGGATGTTGTTATTGGGCCTCTGGGATGCTCCTACTGCATTTTATTTTAAATTAGGCTTTAATATGTCTGACCTGATACCCTGGGCAGGATGAGAAAATTCCAAGTGGATCTCTAGCTTTCCTTATTTTGGAAAGTGTCTGTGCTGGTGTTGTTTGAGGCTGTTTTGAGTGTCTGGCCAGGAGCTTTTGGCCAGGTTAGGATCAAGTCTTTTAAATTCTTTAAAACCTCATTCAGATCTTCAACTTGGATCTGAATGGATGAGGAACCTTCAAAATCCTGGATCCTAGAGGGGCCTAAAATTAGATCACGGCCCTGTGATCCAGAGATCCAAATCCAAATAATTTCTCCGAGATCCAAATCCAAATTATTTCACCTTTCACCCTCACATAACGTCAGCAAATTCATTCTGCAGGTGCTTGGCAAAGCTTTATTTGAGCTGCAGTTTGGTGTTCACTGGCTGCCCTGGAGCAGGCAGGGATCCCTCACTGCAGCCTCAAGGAAAGCACTTGAATTTCACCCCAGCCTGGGTTTAACTGGGCAGATTTGGGGCGTTTTTCCGAGGTTTTTCCAGGAGAAGGAGCAGCTTTTTTGCTGGGAATGCTGAGCAGTGGTTCCTGTGTGTGTGGGGCTGTGTCTGGGCCTTGTCGGGCCTCATTTTCGACCCCTCTTTTTGGGAGAGACCTCCTGGCCACTGATGTCCTCAGTAACATTTTTACTGCGAGCCTTTAAAAGGAAAATCCTGCTGGTTTTCATTTTGCTGGCCTGTCCTGATGTTTGTGCAGAACAAATGGAGCAGATGTGTTGCATGTTCCTGCCGAGCTGACCTCAGTTGCCCGTGGCCCACGAGGACCCACCAGGAGCCAACCCAGGCTCGATTTCAGCAAGGCTTGTGCTGCTGCTGGGATGAAATATTTATTATTTGTTGTCAAATAATTCATGGAATTGGGGATGAAGCAGTTACATGGAAGCATGTGGAGCTGCTGGAGTGATCCAGAGGAGGCCATGGGGATGCTCTGAGGGCTGGAGCCAGGCTGGAAGAGCTGGGAATGTTCACCTGGAGAGGAGAAGCTCCAGGGAGAGCTCAGAGCCTCTTCCAGTGCCTAAAGGAGCTTCAGGAGAGCTGGAGAGGGACTGGGGACAAGGGATGGAAGGACAGGACACAGGGAATGGCTTCCCACTGCCAGAGGGCAGGGCTGGATGGGATTTTGGGCAGGAAGTTTTGGCTGTGAGGCCCTGGCACAGGGTGCCCAGAGGAGCTGTGGCTGCCCAAAACCATCCAAAGCCTTTCTGAGCTGATGGATCCCCAGCTCTGTGTTGTTCATAGCTGAACCCATCTGTGTGGGCACATCTGAGCAGCAGTTTTGGAGAAAGGAAAAAGTTCATCTGAAAGCCAGGCTCTGTTATCTGAACCTTTCAGAGGCCATCAACTCACAGAGGGTGTTTTCTTCGTGGAAAAACAGCGCCCGTGCCAAAAGCTGGGAATGACTCTCCACCATTTCAGGAGTGGGAGCCTGTGGAGAATCCAGTGGGCTTCTAGAATAAATCCCTGGTGTTTGTGGACTTCTCTCTCTAAAAATATGTCGTGCACTGGAAGTCCTGGCAGTCTGGAGGTGACAGGAATGGCTGCTCTTGTTGTCATCCTCAGCCCAGCTCTCTGAAGATCTCCCCACATCCATTTTGTGTTTTAGTTTGGAGTTGCACAGCTCCTTCCCCATCAGAGTTTGCAGAACAGTGAGAGTCTTGTATTTTTTTTTTGGAGGAGTTTTAGCTGTTTTTGTCTCAGCCTCCCACCGGTAGTTTTTGTTTTGCATCTGGATTTCTGGCTGTTGATCCAGCCTTTGAACAGGAACATCTGAGCGTTCCTGGAGCCAGCAGGAATAGTGACTTAAGGAGGAATGCAGTTCACCATTTCTTTTTGGGTCGTTGGACTGAAGAATGGCTGAAATAAGCAAAAATTGATACGAATCTGAGTTTTCATCTCCCACGTTGGACAAAGAGTGGTTCTGGCTTCTGCAGGAAGGTCTTAGGATAGGAAAAAGGTCAAATCCCTGTAGGACATACCCAAAACTTTCAAATGAAGGAGATTTTATGTAAATGCAAAGAAGAAACGCTCCCTGAGGGCAAAAACTTTTAATTTATCCCCTCGGTGTTACAGAAAACAAACTTGGAACCAATTTCTGCTCCTTGAAGCATCTCTGGAGGATGCTGAACTCCTTCCCGTGCACTTCTCCAAGGAAAAGTCCTTTCCACTTGGCTCAATGTGTGAAGTTGGAAAGCAGAGAAACAGTTTATTCACATCATGTTAATCTTAAAAAACGAAGGAAAAAATGGCTTTAGGTGAACTTGGCATCAGAGCATCTCGATAATGAAAATTGACAATTGTAGAGGGGGATGTCACATCTCCTGGACATCATGAAATGACAAAACAGCTCCTCACTGATGGATCCTGGAATGGTTGGGGCTGAGGAAAGGCTGGCAGGATGGAGATGAGGGCGACACTCAAACGTTTCCTGCTGTTGAGGTGTGTGATTGTGAGAAACCCCCTCACCCGTGATAAATCTCAGTGCCTCGGAAAGGAGAGATTGTGTGTGCTTATCTGGAAGTTCCCTTTCCTCCAGGCTGATAACATTCTGAGGAGAGTAAAAATAGGAATTGCCATCCCCAGGCTCGTGTTATCGCTTTGGGAACAGCTTTTCTATCGCTCCAGCTGATGGAAAAATAGAGTCTGTTAATAATACTGAGCACAATCCCTGGTGCTGGTGAAGTAGAGTTGCATTATAGGGGATGTGGAAGGGGGAATTGAAGGAAATTCACTCATATCAGGGATGTGATGTGGATCCCAGAGTGAGGAGAGGGGGTTGTGCTTCTGTTCTCATCACATTGGGCAAAATGATTGCGAAGTCTGGGCTGTCCCTGAGCTCCAGGTGGGGATGAGAACAGGACCTGCCCTTCCCTGGCTCCATTGGGAGCTGCCTCACCCATCCCAGGGATGCCTTAGGAAGGCTGAACTGAAACAGAGACTGGACAGAGCTGGAGAATAAAGTTGGGATTTATTAAAGGGCCTCCAGCATCCACTTTGGGCATTACAGGAGCCTGACCAAGGCTGCACCCAGGGTGGGCTAAGGATGGTCACAAACTGGCTGAGCAGTCACAGGATTTTACACTTTGATAAGTTTTGGTCCATTTGCACCTTGGGGTTGAATTGTCCAATCCCAGCTCCAGGCTGTGAGCTCCCATCCTTCTTGTTCCTCCCTCCAGCCACCCTTGTTTGTGCTGTTGGGCTGAAAGTTGTCCTTGGTGTGCAGCAGGACAAGGATTTGTTTTGTGTCCCTGCTGTGTGCAGAGAGCTGAGTGACCCTGACTGTGAGCTCAGAGCTGCACCCTTGGGCAGCACAGAGCCTGAAAATATGAAAATTAAAATCTAATTCATCACCAGCCTACCTGGGCTGTTCATATTCCCTTCTGTCCCCAGGGAGTGGGGATGGGACAGAGATTTTTGGATAGGAAAAGTTAAAAACCAACCAGACGAGACAGACCAAGCTGAGACAAATGAATTGCTGGTGTTGTTTTGTCTCTGTGAGTGATGTTGTGCTTATGTCAGTGTTGTCTTCCAGAAGAATTTGTCTTCTTCCAAAAATCGTTAACAGGTTTCTCTGCCTCTTCTCAGCTCCTCTTTCATGCCCCTGAGCTGCTGCTCTCTGAGGATGTAGAACATTTTTTTTTTTTTTTGCAGGCTGTAAATCCCATCAGGGAAATGTTTCCTTCTGCAGGGGCTTTTGCCATCCTCACTTTTAAAATGAATTTATTTCTTTTAACCCAGATATTTCCCCTGGCCTGGCACAGCAAACACTGGTGCAGGGTGGCTGAGGGGGTTCTCAGCTGCAGAGGGAGGGGAAGGGGACAGGAGAGGAAAACAGAGAACAGAAATCCTTTGATCTCAGTGATTGTTTAGGTGCTGTTTGTATTCCTGCATGTGCTGCTTTTCCCAGTGCTGGGAGCTGTGCCTGCCTGGTGTGACGGTGAAAAGAACATTTCCCTGATGCTGTGGGGTGTTTTGGGTGGCAATGGGATGGTTATGAGGTGTTTGAGGTGGCTGTGGGATGTTTCAGATTGCTATGGGATGGTTATGGAGTGTTTTAGGGGACTGTGAGGTATTTTAAATGGCTTTTAGGTGGCTATGGGGTGTTTTAGGTGGCTATGGGGTGTTTTAGATGGTTATGGAGTGTTTTAGGTGGCTGTGGGATGTTTTAGATGGTTATGGGGTGTTTTAGGTGGCTGTGGGATGTTTCAGATGGCTGTGGGATGGCTATGGGGTGTTTTTCAGGACTATGAGGTGTTTCAAATGGCTTTTAGGTGGCATTAGGGTGTTTTAGATGGCTATGGGATGGTTATGGGGTGTTTTAGGGGACTGTGAGATATTTTAGATGGCTTTTAGGTGGCTATGGGGTGTTTTAGGTGGCTATGGGGTGTTTCAGATGGCTTTGGGATGGCTATGGGGTGTTTTAGGTAGCAATGGGATGGTTATGGGGTGTTTTCGGGGACTGTGAAGTATTTTAGATGGCTTTTAGGTGGCATTAGGGTGTTTTAGATGGCTATGGGGTGTTTTAGATGGCTTAGGGATGGTTTTGAGGTGTTTTAGGTGGCTATGGGGTGTTTTAGGTACCAATGGGGTGGTTATGGGGTGCTTCAGGTGATTATGGGGTGTTTCAGATGGCTCTGGGGTGGCTCTGGGGTGTTTCAGGTGGCTGTGGGATGGTTATGGGGTGTTTTAGGTGGCTGTGGGGCGTTTTAGGTGGCTATGGGATGGATATAGGGTGTTTTAGGTGATTATGGGGTATTTTAGAGGGCTGGGATGGCTATGGGGTGTTTTACAGGACTATGAGGTGTTTTAGATGGCTTTTAGGTGGCATTAAGGTGTTTTAGATGACTGTGGGATGGTTATGGGGTGTTTTAGGTGATTATGGGGTGTTTTAAGTGGCTCTGGGTGTTTTAGATGTTTTAGATGGCTTTGGGCTGCCTTGCTCCCAGGATCCTCTCAGGATCCTCTCAGGGGGACAATGTCACCCAACCCCAATTTATTGCCAACATTTCAAGTTGTTTGCGAGATGTTCTGTGCCACAGATTGGCGTGGAGTTAATCACCAAGTTTTTCTCTGTTTAATTTATTAACTACTGAAAATTCCTCATTAACAAATTCATCCTGACTATTTAAAGGAAAAAAAAAAAAACAACAACCCAACCTTTCCTCTGTTCACATCTCCTGTTACCCTCTCCAGAATCCCAATTCCTCCTCTCATCCAGGGGCTGATCCTGAACTCCTAAAGCAGAACCCAAAAATGTGAATTTAATAAATAACTACTGAAAACTCCTCATTAACAAATTCATCCTATTTAAAGGAAAAAAAACCCCACCTTTCCTCTGTGCACATCTCCTGTTATCCTCTCTGGGATCCCAATTCCTCCTCCCATCCAGAGGTTGATCCCGAGCTCCTAAAGCAGAACCCGAAAATGTTCATTTATTAAATAACTACTGAAAACTCCTCATTAACAAATATATCCTATTTAAAGGAAAGAAGAAAACAACCCCAACCTTTCCTCTGTGCACATCTCCTGTTACCCTCTCCAGAATCCCAATTCCTCCTCCCATCCAGAGGTTGGTCCCAAGCTCCTGAAGCAGAACCCAAAAATGTGAATTTATTAAATAACTACTGAAAACTCCTCATTAACAAATTCATCCTGACTATTTAAAGGAAAAAAACCCCACCTTTCCTCTGTGCACATCTCCTGTTACCCTCTCCAGAATCCCAATTCCTCCTCCCATCCAGGGGTTGATCCCGAGCTCCTAAAGCAGAACTCAAAAATGTGAATTTATTAAATAACTACTGAAAACTCCTCATTAACAAATATATCCTATTTAAAGGAAAGAAAAAACTCTTTCCTCTATGCACATCTGTTATCCTCTCCAGAATCCCAATTCCTCCTCCCATCCAGGGGTTGATCCTATTTAAAGGAGAAAAACAACCCCAGCCTTTCCTGTGTGCACATCTCCTGTTACCCTCTCCAGAATCCCAGTTCCTCCTCCCATCCAGAGATTGATCCCGAGCTCCTGAAGCAGAACCCGAAAATGTGAATTTATTAAATAACTACTGAAAACTCTCATTAACAAATATATCCTATTTAAAGGAAAGAAGAAAACAACCCAACCTTTCCTCTGTGGACATCTCCTGTTACCCTCTCCAGAATCCCAATTCCTCCTCCCATCCAGGGGTTGATCCCGAGCTCCTGAAGCAGAACCCAAAAATGTTTGCTGCAAACACCCATCCCTTGTTAAGCACTATTTACATAAAACATGCTGACACCACTTTGGGGAGATTGAGTAGGATGCTTTCTCAGCTGTTGAAATTTGCACACGAGATGGAAGATGTTTTGATTAAAGGAAGGGTTAGCTGAATATTTTTTTTCCCATTTATTCCCATGTGTCAAAATCAAAGCAGAGTTTCTCCAGGCATTTTGCCCATTTTCTTTTTTTTTTTTTTCTTTTCTGCTCCTCTTGTTCAGTTGTTTGGATTCTTTCCCTCAAGGTTGGGATTTTTTTTTGGTGCTTTTTTTTTTCTCGTGGCAGAGGACTTGAGTTATTTAAGGAGATAAATACATATTAAAATGCCTTTTTAGACAGAAATAAACACTATGACTGGCTTTAGCTTCCTGTTTATTTTTGGGAGCGTTTGTAAATCCATTCTGGAATTTATTGGGTAGGACACGGTGAACTGGGGACAGGCAGGAGAGGAAACCAGGGAGATTTTCCCAGTAATGTTCTCCTGCTGGAGGAGCAGCAGTGAAAAGGAGCACAGGAATAATTTCATTTTAGTTGTCCACATTCTCCTTCCTTGTGACTTCTCCCATCTGAAGCCATTCCTGTGATAACATTTCCCTACGTTGTTGATTAGTTGTTGTTACTTAGTTGATATTTTTATTTTTTGAGCTGCATTTCCAAAGCCTCCTGTCAAGGAGAAGAACTCCAACTTCCCTATTCAGTGCTGAAATAACTTCTTAAAAGCCCAAAATGGAATTTTATCTCTTTTTTTTCCCCCTGCAGTGAGCAGAAACGTTGCCTTTGTAATTCCTTTATTTTTTATTTGCTCTGTGAGGGTGCGAGCGCCTCTGGCCACTGAGAAACTGGAGCAAAAGCTTTTTTTAGCAACTAGAGCAGAATTTTCATAATAAACCTGCTCTCGTGCCTCCTTTGGGGAGGATCAGGGAAGGAAGCTGGAATTAGGGAGGGTTGGAAGCCACGGAACTTCAAGGAGCCTCATCCTAAAAACTCTCCGCGGGTTTTGCCGCCGCTGCCTGGATTAGAGGAGCCTTTAATTTGCTTTTAATTAAAATGATTTTCATTTATTCGCCGCCTTCTTCCGCGCTCCCGAGGCGCCTCACAAGCTTGTGGTGCTGTGTATAAAACACAAAAATGAATATTCATGTGGTGCTGAGATTTCACCTGGAAGCTGAGGATGAAGGAGAGTTTTACTTTAATTTTTTTTGTTATTGTTGTTTTTTTAGAGCCTCAGATCCTCGTTACAGAGCGGCTTTTCAAGCACTGCTGTTGTTCTCAATGAGTTGTAGTCCAAAGTGTAAACACTGCCCTTCCATAAATAGCTTGTCTGGATATTATATTTAAATAGCCAGGGCTTTGTTTTTGCAACCTCATTCAGTTAGAAAGGAAAAAAAAAAAAGTCATGTAAATACCGTTTTCTTTTTTTTTTTTCCCAAAAAAGGAAATGCACCTATTGCAGAAAATTCCCAGAGGAAATGATGGATTAAAATGGAAAGTGTTGCATAGCTTGTAAATAGAGTTATGTTGTGTTAATTATCTTTTAAATAGTTGATCTTAATACAATGTAGATATTAAAAAATGAGGAGAACCCTGTCTTAAAGAAGGCTGTGCTACAATTTAATTGTGTACTCCACAAGAACTGCTAAGGAGGAGAACAAACAGGGCTCTTTTTTTACTTTTTTAAAATGACTTTTCAGGTGGTTTCTTTCTTCTTGTTTATTTGCTGAGGCACAAACCCTGGATCAGCACAGAAATCTGAGGAAATCCAAGGATTATTGTGGACATTGCAGTTTCAGGGATGAATTTGGTGTCCCAGAGGTGGCAGAGGAAGAACAGTGAGGGGGAGGCTGGCAGGAGCGAGGAATTTTTCCTGAGCCTTGAAAAGTTGCAACATTTTTGTTTTGGGAGAAGAACAAATGGTAGTAGAGGAAATGCTGAGATTTTTTTTCATGCTTTTCTGAGGTGAGGGTTGGTCTCTTCTCCCGAGGAACAGCACATGAGGAAATGACATAAAGTTGTGCCAAGGGGAGGTTTAGGTGGATATTTGGGAAAATTCCTTTATGGAAAGGAATCCCAACCCTGGCAGTGCTGGAATCCCCATCCCTGGAGGGATTTCAAAGCCCTGTGGATGTGGCACTTGGGGACACGGGGCAGTGGTGGCCTTGTGGGGGTCATGGTTGGGTTTGAAGCTCTTGGAGGGTTTTTCCAAGCTGAACAATTCCATGACTCTGATTTAGGGCTGGCACATTTTGTAAGGCCTCTCCCCACTCTGCTGGAGGCAGAATTTCCCCGTGTGCTTTCAGGCAGTTGTGGAAATTCAGGGACTGTGCTGTGATATTTTAATATCTGATATTTAAGAGGGGAAAACCAAACCAAAGTCCTTAAACACCATATAAAGATGGTTATTTCCTAATAACGTTGTGTCTTGAAAGAAATGGCTCTTCTGCTCTCAAAGAAAAAAAACCTGAAACTTCTGCTTGCTGACAGTGTCCGAAATTCCCCTGTTGAAGTTTGGGGAAGCAAAAGGCATTTTTGGAGGATGTCACAGCAGAACTGTGAGCAGCAGATTTTCCCATAATACTCTTTTTGTTCCCCAAATGAATGCAGCAGTGTTTGCTCCTGCGGAGGAGCCGCTCATCAGGAGGTCACAGAGGTTGCTGGGATCCTTGGAGGAGGGCACAGGGCTGTGCTCAGCACTTGTCAGAGCATGAGATTTTGGGATTTTTGGGGATTTAACTTGGGAATGTTGTAATCTTTGCATGGACAGGGACACCTTCCACCATCCCAGGCTGCTGCAAGCCCTGTCCAACCTGGCCTTGGACACTTCCAGGGATGGGGCAACCCCTGAGTGTTTCCATTTGAGGCTTTGTTTGTTTCTCTTCCACCTTTATTTCCCAAGCCTGTTGCTCATCTCTTGCTCTACAATCAAACCCATGAAGTCTCAGCGTTATTTTCTGCTAAAACTGATCAATAAATCAGCTGAATGCTGGTGTTTGGAACAGCATCAATGAGACACACACAAAGTGTCTCCTGAGGTCAGGTATTCCTTCTTTTCCCTGCTGTGTCCTCTCCTGCAGCAGATTCCTGATGGTTGAGTCTTTCTTCAGCTCTGGAGTGGTTTTTTTCTAACGAGAAGTTGCTTGCAAACTTTGGCCTGAGAATCCATGGATTTCTGTTCTGTAGAAATACATCAGGCTTTGTTTGTTTCTCTTCCACCCTTATTTCCCAAGCCTGTTGCTCATCTCTTGCTCTACAATCAAACCCATGAAGTCTCGGCGTTATTTTCTGCTAAAACTGATCAATAAATCAGCTGAATGCTGGTGTTTGGAACAGCATCAATGAGACACACACAAAGTGTCTCCTGAGGGCAGGAATTCCTTCTTTTCCCTGCTGTGTCCTCTCCTGCAGCAGATTCCTGATGGTTGAGTCTTTCTTCAGGTCTAGAGTGGATTTTTTCCAGTGAGAAGTTGCTTGCAAACTTTGGCCTGAGAATCCATGGATTTCTGTTCTGTAGAAATACATTAGGCTGTAGAAAAACTGTATATTCAAAGTACAAATGTCACTTAGAAGGCAAAGCTGGGCAGGCCTTTAATTTCTTCTTTTTTTCTTATTTTTAATGGACTCTTACATTGAGTAAAAATTAAAAAGATGGTTATACCATCTTATGGAACTGCTGTGTTCTGTTGCTCTGTAAATAATAATAAATAACTGGTTTGGGGCTGTGTTCAGGGGGATTCTTGTGGAATTTTGGGCTGTTGGGATGACGGAGTTGGCGGCAGCCATCCACCCCCAGCTTTAATAAGATCCAATTTATGCCTTTGTGGTGCAAACCCACAACAGTTGGGTGTTTGAAATGGCTTTTAAGCCATCTGTGTTGCATCTCTGTGTTCCATTGTTTCATCTGGCCCAGATGTTGGGAATGACTGAAAGGAGTTGGAGCTCCAGTAGAATTTGTTATTCTGGTGGAAATGAGGATTTTGTCGAGTTCAGGCTCTGGGGAGGTTGGATGAAACATCAACCACCACACTTTGAGTGGGGCCCCAAATGCTGAGTGGAGCCCTCTGCTCTCCATCCCTGTCGTGGTGCTACCACCCTGTGGTGTCAGAGTGAATTAGGACCTCCAGGAAAATGGGATTTCTGTGGTGGTGCTGCCCAGGGAAGTGTGTCAGCATCAGATGAATCTCGTGGAAATCCCATTGATGAGTCAGACCCTGCTGTCCTGATGTGAGGCTTGAGGACAAGAGAAGTTCCTGTAAATTATCCAGGCTTGATAAAACCCTCCCAGGCTTCCCCAAACCGGAATTTATAAGGTGAGGGGGAGGTCCCTGGAGAGGAGATTCCCAGGATAACCCAGGAAAGGTTTGGCCAGCTCAGGTCTGGAGCAGCTTCACCTCTTGCTGCCCTCAGGAGCTGCTCTGTGGGTTTATCCAAAGCTGGAGATGAAACCAGTGCCTCGGTGCTGTCATTTCTGTGTGAAAGGAAGTTCCTTAATGAGCACGGAGCAAAAGTCATTTTCATAATTGCTGTGCTAGAAGACACAAAATACTGATGAATTTGCTTGACAGTTCCTGGAAAACCTCAACTAAAGCCCAGCTTTTCACAGCAGAGTGGCCTGAGCGGTGTCCAGAGCTCGTTGCCAAGCTCAGCTTTGCTGTGATCCATTTTAAAAACACTTGGAAGATTTCTTGCAGGGCGTGCAGCCTTTTTGGTAGAAGCAATTAATTCATGCCAGGTAGAAAAGGGGGCTTAAAAAACCCATTTGGGGCACAAATAGATGGGATCCAAGCATTTATTGATTTATTTGGTGTTTTGAGGAGAGGCTGTGGACTCTTTTTGTGCATATTTGGGATTTAATTGCGCTCCTGTCAGGGAGCATCCAGGCTGAGCTGTTTGCATTTCTGCTGCAGTGAGTTGTGGTGGCATTTGCAAGTTCATCTCCGTGGAGTGCTTGAGGCAAATGGTCAAAACATCAGCAATTGCAGCGTGCTGGAATAGCTGAGGCTTGTAAAGCTTTTTATATTCATCAAAAAGCAATTTCTGTTGGGGTTTTTGTTTAAAGGTTCAGTACAAGGGCTGGATGTTGGTTAACACAGTCCTGATTTTGTATTCCGTGTGCATCCAGAACATCCTAACAAACATCCTTAGGACATCAAACCCCTGCAAAACATGCTAAGCCTGACCTCTGAGCTCAGTGTTTTTTTCCTGTTTACGTTGGCCCGGGCCCTTAAAAACTGATTTGTTTTGTTGTGCAGACGATGACCAAATAAGCTCACGTCTGTGGAAGCTTGTGTGAGGTAGATATTGAAACTTGGCACGGCTCTGCAGGTTCCTGCCCTTCCAGGAGCTCAT
Organism: Acrocephalus scirpaceus scirpaceus; assembly: GCA_910950805.1. NCBI lineage: Eukaryota > Metazoa > Chordata > Aves > Passeriformes > Sylviidae > Acrocephalus > Acrocephalus scirpaceus. The sequence goes on from OU383781.1 coordinate 60,775,411, forward strand.
TCAGGACTTTGGGCTGATAACATCATCACTGCTGGCAAGGGCGGTCTGGCTGAGATCTGTGCTGCAGGGAGAAAACTCTGCAGGCAGACTGGCCCAGCAGCTGCTCCTCATTTAATCCAGACAAACATGAGAGTGAGGAGTTTGCACGTCCTTTTCCAGCTGAGCAGCACCTCTGGCTGAGGGGACAAAGTGCTGGCTCAGCACGGGGGCAGATGGCTCCATCCGTGTGGGAGCAGTTGCTGTGCTGCAGGGCAGGGATGCTCTGCACAGGGACATCCAAAAAACCTCCCGGGGCTGGCCAGAGCCAAGTTCAAGGTGAGGATGTGAGAAACAACCTGGAGGAGAAGGGTGAAGTTTGAGCTGGGGAGGAAAGTCATGGAGAACACCAAACTGAGCTCTGGCCTGTCTTGGTTTTGAAAGACACTTGTCTGCCAGGGAAAGCTGGAGCTTCCCTTGGAACGGAGAATGTAAATCCCCTTCCCTCCAAATTATTGTAATTTTACAATTAGGGGCTTTCAGGCAAAGATATGGGAATAGAAGGAACAGTTCTCTACTAGGAGTATTAAAAATACAAATGCAGTAGTACAAAAACACAAGCAAGCAAGCAAGCAAACAGAAATCCTGGGAAAACCCTGACAGGGTGTTGGGAGCAGTCCAAATAATTCCTCCTGGAGTAACAGATGTGGTTCTGTGGAGTAGAGATGGTCCTGTAGTAAGTCCAGTGGGGGTGAGATGGGTCTGGTCTTCCTCCAGGGATCTAGTGGAAAACTGGATCTCTGCTGTTCCTGAGTCCCAGTTTTTATCCAGGTAGGAACGGTTGGCTCTGCCCCCACTGGGTGGAGCATCTCCCAATGGGATGATGTCCTGTGTGATGTCATTGGTGAGCCTGCATGGCCCATTATCAGCAGATATCCCTGATGATGTCATGTGTGATGTCATTGGTGAGCCTCCATGGCCCATTATCAGCAGATATCCCCTGGAGGACGGACGGGCGGTGACAGAGATAACAAACCCTGCCCCAGAGATAACAAACCCTGCCCCAGAGATAACAAACCCTGCCCCAGCTGGCTTTAATGGCTGGGCCATTATCAGAAGGCATCTGCCCCCCTCCCCCTGCAGTTACAAGAGATAAAGAAAAAAAAAGAAATCTCCCCTACTGCTTTCAACAGATGAAATAGAATGCACTTTTTTTTGGTTACATAACCCAAGACATAACCCCAAGTGCAGGACAAAAACTGGTTCTGTGAGGAAAAATTGCAGCTGGATTTAGGGGGGGAGAAAATTCCCCATGGAATTTTCCTTCTTTGGAGAAGAAAATTCCCTGTGAGGGTGGTGTGCAGGAACCTCTCCTCAGAACCCCTGGCTTCCTAGGGGATATTGGGCAGGGTGATCCCAAAGGCTCTTCTCAGCCTCACTTTGTCTCATGGAGCATTTTTGTCCACCTGAAATCCTCTCCAGGAGGCTCTGCCTGAAAGGAAGTGATTTGTTACTGCTAATTGTGAATTGAGGAAGAAAAAAAAGTCCTTGGAATGACTTAGGAAAGGGAATTCCCATCTGTGTGCAACTCCAGCTGCCCCGGGGCACATATACAGTGTTGTTCCAAAATGCTGATACCTCTTATCATCAGTGGGCTTAATTTGTGCATTATTTTTAATAATTATCATTAGTCTAAGCAAATGTTTGGCATTTTTGTTCAGAATCTGTGGGGCTGGTCACAGCAGTGTTTGTGCTGCTCTGAGGGAGTTCCCTGCCTTAAAACATCCTGTGGTTACAGTTATTCACTGAATTGTGTTTTCAGTGAATTCTCATGAAGCAATTGTGCTTTTTATGCTTCTGTTTTAACCATGTGGGTGCAGAGTGGGAAATCAAACCAATCCTGTTGATTCAGAGGAAAGTAAAATTTTTTATTTATGTAATGTTTAAATTATCAGTGCGTATAACAGAGTGTAGGGCAAAGGGAGAGCTCAGTGTAAGTGTGGGAAGGGTTGTTTTCCTGGAATGGAAATCTGATCCATAGACTTAGTGAAGTAAAAGCATCAATACAGTCCAGAGCTTAGGAATTTAAATAAATAATTCAATTTTGGTCAAATCAATACAGTTAAGTCTTAAATGGTTAAGTTTGTGAGTTTAGGATGCTTTTTGCATAGTTGGCTGAGCATCCCCTAATTAAATCTCAGGTAAAAGTTGTGTGTGCAATGGTTTTGTTCAGATCTTTTTGTTGGAGCAGGGAAGGATTCCCCTTTGCAGAACAGAAACATCTGCAGGCATCAAGTATGGACAGGAGATGTATTTAGGGCTGGATCTTCCTAGGAGGAAAAGGTTGGGAAGCTGCACAGAAAGTGATGCAGGTTAATTTCAAATTCTGTTCTGCTGCGGGAATGGGGCTGGGTTAGGAATGCTGGGTTAGGAATCACGGGAAAAACTCCTGTGGCCTCTTTTGGGCAATATTTAGGGAACTGCTGCAGTGCCAGGGCAGGGAGGTGTGGGGACACCATGGGCTCAGCTTGATGCCCCAAGTTTGAGCTTTCATATTTTCAGGCTCTGTGCTGCCCAGGGGTGCAGCTCTGAGCTCACAGTCAGGGTCACTCAGCTCTCTGCACACAGCAGGGACACAAAACAAATCCTTGTCCTGCTGCACACCAAGGACAACTTTCAGCCCAACAGCACAAACAAGGGTGGCTGGAGGGAGGAACAAGAAGGATGGGAGCTCACAGCCTGGAGCTGGGATTGGACAATTCAACCCCAATGTGCAAATGGACCAAAACTTATCAAAGTGTGAGACCTTGTGACCGTTTGTCCATTTTGTGACCATTTTGGGTCCACCTTGGGTGTAACCAAGGTGGATCCTCTTTCAATAAATATTTACTTTATTCTCTAGCTCCCTCCAGTCTGTTCCAGGTCAGCCCTCCCAAGGCACCACGCTCTCAGCATCAGCCCCTCCCATGGGTGCAGGATGTGGTTCCTGTGGTTCTCGGGTGCAGCTGAGCACCAAAACCCCAGGGTTTGGTCAGAAATCCCCTCTGGTCTGACAGCCCTGCCTGCCTGTGCTCTGTGCCACCCCTTTGCACAGGGTTTGGGGTTCTGGAGGTTCAGGAGGGGTGGGCAGAGATCCAAATTCTTCTCAAGATCTTTTATCTGCTGGGTTTAGGTTGGGCTGGATGATCTCAAAGGTCTTTTCCAGCCTCGTTCATTGTGTGATTCTGTGGGCAGTTCTGTAGCATCCTCCCCTGTTTCACCAGTTTGTGCTGGTTGGGATTGAGGGGTGTGAGATCCTCCCTGGAATCTGATCAGGAAATGTTCACTATGACCAAGCTGAGTGTCCATAAACCTCCCTGCCCATCCTTTTCCAGCCCCCTGAAGGATGGCATTTCTTTTATTTCTGTTATCCAGGAGCCAGCACAGCTCCTTGTGAAAAGCTTTGAGTGCTGGGACAGAATGATTCAAGGGCAGGAAAAGGGATTTATCTCAGCTCCCCGCCTGTGCCCCATGGTTAAAAAACAAGTCAAAAATTTCAGTTTTATATTTTCTAAAAATGATGTTTGGGATGTGTTCTCCATCACAGCATTATTTATAGTGGTTATAATTTGGGCAATAAGGAGAAAACCCCTCAGTGTCTTGCTAATTTATATAAATTAATATTTTTTTGCCATTACTCCTGAAGCAGAAGCTTCCCTTTACTACTGAAGAATCGGCTTGTACGTTGTTTATAAAAATACTCCCTGCAGGTCCATCTTTTGCTGCCTCAAAGTCACTTTAAAAAGGGCTTTGCTTTATCTCAGGAGCACATCTTGGGAAGTCATTTAGTGAGCAAATTGCCAGTTAATTGCCTTGATCTGCTGGTGTGCAAGATGCTCAAAATGAACTGTTCTTAATCCTGATATCAAAATATCACTTCTGTTCTATTAATTAGCATGCTGTGAGATAGGAGATGTTTTTTTAAGGGAGCTACTTAAGCTGATCTCGTTTGCTTTTTATTTTTAGTTCATGCCTTCATTTGGTTTCCTGAAAGAATCAGAGCTCTGGGTGTGCGAGAGGGAAACCAAAATTTCCAGGATCAGTGGATGGCAACACGAGAGAATTTCCCATTAAATAAATTTGGAGATATTCTCAGGATTTTAAGTTGGTTGGAAAGGTTCTGCTCAGACATTTCATAGGATGTTTATGATTTAATTTCACCTCTACAAAAGCACTTTATAGTCTGTACTTCACCTGTGGGCAGAAGGTCCCTTAGGAGCCAGTGTGGTTCCATTTTGTGTGAGTTTGGGATGTATTCTGATTTTTAAATTATTTTTTTGCAGAGTAAGATTGGCTTGGTGTTGACCTAAGTTTAGTGACTATGAATTTTGGTGATGATGAGACTTGGCTCTCTGCTCTCCAGAAATACACACTTAAAATTTCCAGAAATACAAACTTTAAATCTGCAGAAATACAAACTTCAAATATATATATATATATACACACATGCACATATACATACATATACACACATACATATATATAAATATAATATAGCTGTATAAATCTATCTATCCTTCTATCCATATATATATCTTTATGCAGCTTAGCTCTGTGGTATGGCCAGAAAGTTAAGGCAGTGAAATAGGTGCAAAATCAGCCAGAAATGAGTTACAGCCCCATTATTTTGTCCAATTTAATTTTCAGCAGTATGAGTGTGATTCTTTTTTGGCCTTTCAGGAAAAGAACGTGGCACAGTTGGAATGTTTAAGAATCCCAGACTTGTTGAGGTTGGGAATGAGCTGTAAGATCAACTCCAGCCAGTCCTGGAGTTGATTGTCCCTCCATTCCTGGAGTCCAGCATTGTCCCACGTTCCCCAAGTGCCACATCCACAAATCCCTCCAAGGATGGGAACTCCACCTCTGCCTCAGGACTCTGTGCCAGGGCTGGACAAACCTTTCCATGAAGAAATTTTCCCTGATACCCAATTTAAACCTCCTCTGGTCCAGCCTGAGGCCGTTCCCTCTCCTCCTGTCCCTGTTCCTGGGAGCAGAGCCTGACCCTGGCTCCTGTCAGGGAGTTGTGGAATGAGAAAGTTCCCCCTGAGCCAGGAGAAGATAAATTCTATTAATATATAATATTTAAATAAATGAGATAAATTCTATTATTCTGTTATTATATAAATTCTATACTTATTCTATACTTCTATACTCTACTTGAGTAGGGAATAAATAGAATTGAGGATGGGATTTCTGTTCAGAACTGCTCAGCTCTGCTGAGGGTGAGGTTTTTGAGGCAGCTACCTTGGAATTTCATGGTTTCAGCTGGAAAAGCAGATCCCAAGCACCAAATCCATGTGCCCCAGGGCAAACTCATCCCTTCCTGATGTGATGGGCAAGGAAGGGATGAGTTTCAGGCACAGACGGCAGAGCTGGGAGGAAATTCCTCCTGTTTCTCTCTCTGGATATTTATATTTATATTTATATTTATATTTATATTTATATTTATATTTATATTTATATTTATATTTATATTTATATTTATATTTATATTTATATTTATATTCCTTATACTTATACCTATGTTATAATTATAATAATTATATTTATATTTATAATTCTAGACTTAGATTTTATATATCTAGATTTATATGTCTAGATTTAGATTTTTATATATTTATATAATATATATATTGAATATATTTATAATATTAAATTAGTATTTATAGTTATAAGATTTTTAAATTTTTATTTATATTTTGCCTTTTTTCTGGTGGAAAAGTGTATGAGATTTATCTCAGTGCCTCCCAAGGCTGAGATCTCTGGGATAATCCTCACTGGAGCAGGCAGTTCTGCCAGACACGCCGAGCTCGGAGCTGTGTGAGCAAATTATTCTCATTTTCCTCTCTTGATGGGAAGAGATTGACTCGGAGCTGACAAAATCAGAGCTCCCAGTGCCTGGCTTTGCAGCTGCCAGGGCGATTTCTGGCCTGCAAATCAGTTCAGCTCCTCCATCTACCCAGGCTTTGAGTTCAGAAATCATCCTTAGCCATCCCATTTATCTGCTGTTTTCCCAATTTTTCCTCAATTAGCAATTGCCAGAGGAAAATGCCTGGTGGTTGTTAAACCCACAAAGCACAGGGGTGAGCTCTCACCTCTCCTTTTCCCATCACCCCACTCAAAATGAGCCTTTGTGGCTTCCCAGGATGAGATTTCCTTGCTTTTGTACATCCAAAAGGCTTTAAAAGAGCTTTGCCATCTCTCAGAGCGTGATCTCGGTCCTTTCAAACTCCTGGAAATAGCTCTCCAGAGCCTGAAAATGTAAAATAATTAAAATTATTCTGCCTGGGAGATAAAAACCTGGTTCCTTTTTCTAGGGGGACCTGCTAAGCTTTGTGCATCTTTCCTGAACACAGAATTCCTGTTCTTCCTTCCTTTCCCTACACACATGAAGACGTGGAGATGGAATTTAGATTTATTTTCCTGCAAACAATGTGTCCAAACCAGATTTGGGAGAGAGGGAACAGAGCTGAGCCTCAGCTTCCCAGGCTGGCTTTTCCCATGGAAAACCCTGGGATTCTGCTGATGGAGCACTGGGAGGGAAGAGGGAAAATCGCAGGGAAAAAAAAAGAATTCCTGTGACTTCCCCTTCCATCCTCCCCCAGTCTTTGCAAGTGGAGTGTGATGAGACTCAGGGCTGTCCATGGAATATTTTATTTAACTGTACCATGAGTAGATTTTCTCTGTGATTTCCTGGGATACAAATACGTGGCCAGGTCCTCTGGTGAATAAAAGAGGGGATTTCACTTTGTGGCAGCTTCAGCCAATCATTGATCCACCTGAACATTTATTTTCCAGTCACAGGAGGAAAAATTTGGTGTTATGGCACGGCCAGAGCTTGTCAGGTTATTCCACTGAATCCGTGGGGTGAGCTTTTCTCACATGTTAAAGCCACAAGCAAAATATTCAGCAATCAGGTTTTCCACCCTCAGTGTGAGACTGCACAATCTGAATTTATTCTATAAAAAGCTCTCAGCCCTCATTTTTGGGCTGATCTCTCCTCGAAGACGAGTCTGACAGGCAGCAGGATTCAGCTGATCTGAAAAAATGGGTCCTGTGGGGCAGCAGCTCGTGGGCATCTCTGCCTCAGCTGGGAAGGAGGTAAATAAAGAAAAATAATGTTTAATTGTTGGTCTTGCTGAAATGCAGCTCGTCTAGTCAGGCTGAAGGGCTGAAAATGAATCAAAATTACCTTGATAAGCTGTCTGTTGATTGATTTGGAATAAGCACTCCGGGAATATTAAATAAAAAATATTAGGGGAGAACTGTAGAACAGCAAAATATGAATAATTTGGGGGAAATATAATTTGGAGGATCTCCTTCCTTAGTCTCCTGGGCCTGTATTTTTTTACTCTAAAACGTACCTGGGTGTGTTTTGTGTCTGTGAAACTGGTTTGGGCTCAGAAGGATGGGGATGTATTTGTGTTTTGGAGATTGTGGTCCAGATGTACCAGGGGGAAAATCCCCCAGATCCCTGGAGCAAGGAGCACAAAGAGCTGGAAAGATACTTTATGAAATAGAGATTCAAGCATCTTTCAAGAAACACAGAAAGAGATTTGCTTTGAAAGTTTCTTTAGTTTAGAGGAATTAATTTGTTATGGTGTGGGAAGGATTAGTCAAAACATGGGGTGGAAATGTAAAACAAACAGAAGAAGTGAAAATATTTGGGGGGGGTTGTGTTTATAAATGCTCCTGCTGGAGATTCTGGTGATGCTGTTTCAAACCTGGCTGGTCTGGAAGGGCTATTCTGAGGAATTCAGGTTGGCTGCTTTGGCTTCTTCTGGGCTAAAAATGGCACTGAAGGAATTTCAGAGCTTTTCTGTGTGGTTTGGGTTGGAAGGGACCTTAAAGCTCCCCCAGTTCCATCTCCAGCCGTGGGCAGGGACATCTTCACTATCCCAGCACTTCCAGGGATGGGGCAGCTTCTCTGGCCACCTGTGCCAGCAGGGCCTGCCCACCCTCCCAGAGCAGGATTTACTTTCTAGAGAATATTTTTATCTGTTTAATATTCCCTGGGAGCAGCCAAGCCCTGGCTGTGTTTGTCTGTGCTGTGTCTGGGGCCATCTCAGTGTCCCTGGAATCCCTTGGCAGAGGACAGAGCCATGGCCAGAGTCCCTGTGGTGCCTTGGCTGGGACTCGTGCTGTGGTATAATGTGTTTTTCACCTGGCACAACGTGTCATGAGCAGTGAGGGACCCAAATGCCACCTCAGTGCCACTGAGTGGCCGCCAGCCCCGGGTTTTTGCCATCCTCCATGGCACCAGGGCCACCAGCAGGTCCCAGTAAGCACAGACAGATGGCCCGGGCAGAGGCAGAGCCCTGCCAGCTCTCTGTGATCAGAGGATGCTGGAGTGAGCACTGAGCGGGATCAAAGGCTCGTTTTGAATGAAATACAAAAAGCAAAAATCCATTCTGAGAGAACAGCAGGTTTTACACCTTTGCAAGGATTTCAGTGGGCGCTGCTGGTGCTTGGCACGGGAGGAGCCAGGGTGGGATGTGTGCCTGCCAGGCTCTGCCCTGGCTCAGCTGCTGGTTTATTTAGTGTGAAAAACGAGGTTCACTTTCTTAGGCAAATTTAGAAGTTTAATGAAAGAATAATAAAAAATAGACAATTAGGAGAGACAAAAACAAAATTCAGTTTCTCTGCCGAGGGTGCCTGGCACGGAGCCAACGAGCACCCCATTAACAAAGAGTTTGTTCCTTAAAAACATCAGCCTGTTGCATATTTAAATATTCACATGCATGATTCAAATATTCCTTTTGAGTGTGAATTCTTTTGTTTAATCCCAACTTCCCCCAGCCATTCCATCTGGCAGACCCATCTTTGGGTGGCTCCATTCCCTCTGATAGCCCAGGTCCCATAAATTCTTCTCCTGGGGCTCTGGTCATTTTTATTTGGACAAGATCCTTGATAACAGAAGTTCAATAGCTTTCTTGGGCGGCAATCCTCATGCAGGAAAACAAAAAGACCCCAGTGTTCTAACACTAAGTTAAAATCATAAAAATTATACATTCATCACATTTCTAACTCTTATTAATAAAATATAGTTCAATCTTCCCACATTCTACATACAGTATTCATTTTAATATTTGCAAAAAGCCAGCTATATGCTATGCATTTATAAAATTTAGGAAAATCAAATTTGCACATTTGGGGCTCCGTGTCCTGCGCAAATGCCGCATTTCTGTTTTATTTTTAAGCCACTTCTTATTTCCAAAATAGAAATATAATTCTCTTTGATCTTTAGGTCCAGGATGCAGCTCAGTCCAAAGAATTATTCCCATGGTAACAAGCCACACTTCACCAAGGGGTATTTTCCACCCAAAAATATTCTTGGATGGAATTTCAGTATCTCTTGACTGTGATGGTCAAATCCACAGATTTGTTACGAGTTTTACTCCAAGGAGGTTCTGAGTGGGTCCATCCCTTGTGTTTTATGGTGCCTTTGAGGCAGCTGTCAAGGGCTGCTGGGAAAACACTCTGCTTTATTTATCCCCATCCCCAAAAAAATCCCCAACCCTTTATGCATAAATCCAACTTGCAAAGGAAGGAGGAGAAATCAATAATTATAGAAATCCCTTACAAGTCTAAAATTAGGTTTTTTTGTGAGCTGTAAATACTCCGAGCAGCACTCAAAACTCACTTGTGCTAAATATTTCCCAAGAGGATGTTTCTGTGTTATTGCTGTGATTATTGTGCTGGTATTCACACGGAGTTTTCTTCTGTTCCTTAGTAAATATGTTCAAAAAGGAGAAATTCTTTTTAATGCCACGTCTTGAAAAGAGTTTTTAAGGATTTGAATGGGAGAGCTGGCTCAGTGCTTCAGGGCTTGAAGCTCCGTGTCCATTTGATACGACAATGCCGTCAGGAATTCCAGTGATGATTTTGGAGCACGTTAAATAGCAAAATATCAGTTTATTCTGCGGGAAGCATGGCAGCAAATGCAGGCTGATGCTGACACCAGCTGTCATTGGAAAGCAAATATTCTCGGGGTTGTTTATTGTAGGCAGCAGCAGCGATGACAGCAGCCGATAGGAAAATCAATGGTGGGATTTTCCATCAGCCACTGCCTCTTGCCAAACGGAGAGATCCTGCCTCAAATTAGCATCTGTTTGCACACTCCTCTGGTAATTAGTCCTGTCAGCAGGCTGAGCAAAAGGGAAAGTTGATTTGGAGGGTGGGCAGGCCCTGGCACGGGGTGCCCAGAGAAGTTGTGGCTGTCCCTGGATCCCTGGAAATGTCCAAGGCCAGGCTTGGATGGTGGAAGGTGTCCCTGGCCATGGCAGGGGGTGGCTCTGGATGGGTTTTGAGATCCTTTCCAACCCAAACATTCCATGGTTCTGTGATTGTGTGTTAGGAGCAGGTGGGATAAAGAGTAAATCCGGCAGTGAGGTGTGGTGGTGGCAGGGTTGAGTCCATCCCTGTGCCCTCCCCCAGCCTGCTGCTCCAGTGACTATCCAGGTGATCCTCAGTATCCATCCATGCGTGGTTTGGGCTTGGAATCTCATCTCTTGATTTATTTCTCATCTTATTTTCCCAAGTACCATCAATCCATTTCCTCTTCCCCCCTCTGAATGATGCTTCGACCTTGATTTCGTTGCTTTAAGTGTAATGCTTAAAATCATCTGATCAAACACTACATTGCCATTTTTTTTTAAGTCCAGTCCCCACCAACCTCCTTTTTGTCTCCTTTTCAAGGAGAGAAGTAGAGAAGGACCTGTGAGGACTTTGTTCAGCACAAGCAGTGGCAAACTGCAGCCTCTAACCCCACCTGCTAATCCCGCTGTGGGAATTCTTGTACAGACTGGAATTTCTCTTCCAGCTTGAGTTGAAAACTGATTTTTAACCTTTGATCCAAAGTGGTCAGACCTGGAAAGGCCCCAGAGAATACCAGAGGTGCCTTGTTCCCTGTGCTGGACTTTTCCTTCCATGAATCTTCCTGATTTTCCTTAAATACCCACAATTATGGCTCTATCCCAAAACCTGGCATCCATCTGCTCCCATCCAGTGCAAGAGTTTCCTTCTCCCTTCCTCCCTGTGTTGGAAGTGCATTTTTCTCTTTTCTTCCAGCCATTTAATCCCTCCAAACTCTATTTGAAGCAAACGAGGCAGTGATTTACCGCCCGAGGGGTCAGGCAGAAAGAGGGGCTGTGCAAAAGCAAGGAGGAATTGCCATTATTTGTGGAAAAAGAAGCGTCTCTTGAAGTTAATTGAGGTGTAGATGAACTCGGCTGCACTCATTAGTGTCAGTGAAACCGAATATGCAATTTGCTAATTGCAGTGAGGGCACACAACTCTCAGATCCAGACTACTTGGGGTATTTTTAGCCCTTCCTTTAGTCATCAGCTTCCACTTTTGTCTGTTCCAGGCACCGGTGGGAAAACACAGCAGCCCTTTTCTCCAGCAGGGTCATGCTATTCTGCAGAGGGTTTTTTTTTTTCGCTTCTTTCTTTTTTCCACATAAATGGAAAACGCAGCGTTTTTGAGCTCTTGGAGCTATTCTGGTGAATACTTCTTCTCGTCCCCAAAGTGTGATGTTTCTTTCTCTAAGTGTCGGCTTTGTGAGCATTACTGGCTAGGTGGCAAGGTCTGAGTTGAAATGAAAAACCATCACTCATGATAAGAAGTTGAATATTTTCCCTGATTGTCCTGGCTTGGGAAGACAGGTGTGTGCTAAGGAAGGCAGGAGGGCATTCAGGAGAATGTAAATCCCTTCCCTCTGAATTATTGTAATTTTGAAATTAAGGGGTTCTCAGGCAAAGATATGGGAATAGGAATAACAGTTCTTTACTAAGAAAATTAAAATAAAAATGCAGTAGTACCAAAAAAAACCCCCCCAAAACCCTGAAAAAACAACAAAACAACACTGACAGAGTGGGAATACAATCTTGACCCCCTGTTGGTCAGGGTGTTGGTTCAGCCCAGTCAAGCCCTCCTGCAGTGACAGATGTGGTTTTGTTGGAGCAATGATCCTGTAGGAGGGTGTGGAGTTTCCTCTGAAGATCCAGTGGTGCTGAGATGGGTCCAGTCTCCCTCTGGGAATGCAGTGCACACAGGCTGGGCTGAGGTTCTGAATCCCAGGGTTTATCCAGGTGGGAATGCTGGGCTCCTCCCCCTGGGTGGAGCATCTCCCCATGGGATGATGGAATTGTATCAGCCCTGCAGTGAGCCTGGATGGCCCATGGACAGCAGAGATCCCCTGGAGGGAGGGTGGGTCCTGGAAGGGATAAAGAACACTGCCCCAGCTGTTTTTAACCAATGGTAACAGAATACACACTGCTGGTTACATCCTGCATTGCAGCCCAAGACACTGAATTCTCTTCTGTCTGAACTGCAAAATGGGCAGACTGGAAGGTCTTTAAGGTCTCTTTCTGCCCCACCCATCCTGTGGCTGGGCTGAAGCTTTTCCTTGGCTGTGCTGTACCATGGTTTGTCCACAGATCTTTCCCATTTTTAAGGAATTTTGCTGGTTTTGTCCAGGTAAAATTTTTCAGAATGGCTTGAGGTTGCTGTACTGGTTGGGAGGCCCAGATTGATACAACAGAAATGAGGGGAGCAAGGATCAGGAATGGAGCAGGAAAAGAAAGGAAAGCCACTCCTGTTTGCCAGGTCAGGCTGCAGCAATAATTGAGTGTATTCAGGTGTAGAGCAGCATGGTTTGCAGCTGATGGGTGAATTTGGGATGCAGAGGGGAATGTCATGCACAGGAATATTCCAGGTGTGTTGGAATGATACAAACAGGGTCTGCAGGAAGCAGAACCTTTCATTTTCATTTGCTATCACTCTGTGGGGTCAGAAAAAACCTTGGCATTGTAAATCAGGGAATATGGACCTTTCAGGTGGTTTATTGATGATGATAACCTTGTACAGCATTTGTCTCCTTCAGAAAAGCAGCTGTGATATCCATGGGATGCTCATTGATGTAGGCACTTATTCGAACCCAGCCTGTGCCCAATTAAAATTAAAAAAAATCATCATTATTATTTATTGTTCATTATTATTATTTAACAAAATGATGCTGTGAAATATTATTTGATTTAACATTTCTGGTGATATAATTTAAGACTATTTATTGAACATATGTAGTTATTTAATATTTATTACTACAAAGTAACCAGGCTTTGCTGACTGCTGCAGCAGCACTTGAGCATATGTTTGCTGTCAGCTTGGCTTGCAGAGGAAAACCTTCATGTTCCAAACCAACCAAGTCTTGTGGGCTCTGTATATTCAGGAGGAGCTGTGAAAACCCTGAGAGCTTTGTCTGCAGGCAGAATTCCTGTTTCACTGCTTTTCCTTCAGCTTCTCCAGGATTTTTCCGACACTTATTTGTTGCACACCGTGATTACTTGCTTATATAGTAAATTTATAATTTATAACTGGATTATTTTGATCGCTGCTGTGCTACCTGGCTGATGTTTAATGATCTCTGTGAGGTGCAGGAGTCACTCTGCTCAGCAGGAGCAAAGGGGGGGTTATGCCAAAGCCCAGCCGGGCGTCTGCTCATCGTGCTGACAGTGCTGATGTGCAGGATAACCTAAAAACACACTTGTAACCAGCTTCAGCTGAATTGACGTGACCTCTTTTCTTTCTGCTGTGATCAGTACGAGGCAAGGAGGCAGCTTTATTTGGGGATTTTTGTTTTCAGGCAGCCCAGCCCCCTCAGGGTTGTGTTCGAAGGGCGCCATGTTGGACAGGCCTCTGTGGTGCCGGGGCAGGGGGGACAAGGGGTGCTGCAAACCAGTTCGTTAGGGATTTATAATTGGCTTTAAAATGGGATCACTAAGGTGGGAAAAGACCTCTGAAACCATCAAGTCCAGCCTTGAATCCCACTGTGCCAACTGTATAACAAAGTGCCACCTCCAGGCATTCCCTGGACACCTCCAGGGATGGGGAATCCAAACCTCCCTGGGCAGCCCCTGCCAGTGTTCAATAACCCTTTCCATGGGGAAATCCCTGCTGCTGGCCACCCTGAGCCTCCTTCAGCTGACTTCTGATTAAAAAAATAGAGAAGTTTTAGTTCATGGAATCATAAAGGCTGGAAAAGCCCTCTGAGATCATCAAATCCAACCTCACCTCTGCCCCATGTCCCCAAGTGCCACATCCACAGGGATTTTAAATCCCTCCAGGGATGGGGATTCCAGCACTGCCCTGGGCAGCTGTGCCAGGCCTGGACAACCCTTTCCAGGAAGGAATTTTCCCTAAAATCCAAACCAAACCTCCCCTGGCCCAGCCTGAGGCCGTTCCCTCTCCTCCTGTCCCTGTGTCCCTGCCAGCAGAGCCCGACCCCCCCGGCTGTCCCCTCCTGGCAGGGACTTGTGCAGAGCCACCAGGGCCCCCTGAGCCTCCTTTGCTCCAGGCTCAGCCCCTTCCCAGCTCCCTCAGGGATTCTCCAGCCCCTTCCCAGCTCCCTCAGGGATTCTCCAGCCCCTTCCCAGCTCCCTCAGGGATTCTCCAGCCCCTTCCCAACTCCCTCAGGGATTCTCCAGCCCCTTCCCAGCTCCCTCAGGAATTCTCCAGCCCCTTCCCAGCTCCCTCAGGAATTCTCCAGCCCTTTCCCAGCTATCTCAGGGATTTTCCAGCCCCTTCCCAGCTCCATTCCCTTCTTGGACATGCTCCAGCCCCTCCATGTCCTTTTTGTGTGACCCAAAGCTGCCCCCAGGACTTTGTAGTGCCCAGCACTGCCCTGGGCCTCAGAACTTCCCTGGGGTCCTGATCTCTCATTTTTATGAAAGAAAGAGAACAAAACCAAACCCGTGGCCTGCTGGCGAATTTTTGGTTCATTGGGGACTTTTTGGTTTGTTTGTTTGTTGGGGTTTTCTTTTTTAGAGTTTCAACTTCATAAGCATGTCTTGGCATGCAGTTATTCCAAGTTTGGCATCAGGAAGTGTTGAAGTTGATGCTTAGTCTGCTTTTCCTTAGTTTAATAATGGATTTTTTATTGAACAGATGTGACTCCAGGATGTTAACTGGCTTGTGCTGTGTTTTCATCTCAGGTTTTACAGTCTGAAAGGTGAATAATTAATAAATAGTGGGGGATATGTATGTGGGTATAGAGACAGACCAAGGATCCAGTCCTTATCCTGTCCTGTCCTGTTTTTCCAGAGTAAAGCCCTGGAGGTGACAGGACCTTGTACCTTTGCCTGAATTGATGAGTTAAATCCAGTTGTCCTGCATTCCACCTCTTAGGAATGGTGTGACCCAAAGCCTTTCCTTTCCTGGGAGGGACAAAATGACAAAATGTGCTGCTTAGGGTTTGTGTTGTAGGACACGAAAGAAGGATGAGAAACTCCAAATATTTCAGAAGGCAAAGAGCATAGAGAAAAGGCTTTATTGTCTAATTCTTACTGCATTTTATCAGGTGTTCTGATACAAAATTAACATGATTGGTGAATAGGAATGACACCTCTCTGATCCCATTGGTTAAACAGCAAAACACCACCTGGAGAAGATTGTTTTGAGGAAGGAGAGTTGTTTGCCAAGGTTGTTTTGAGGAAGGAAAGTTGTTTGCCAAGATTGCTTTGAGAAGAAGCTTTCTTGAGAAGTTTTCCCTTGGGAAAAAAGTTAGCAGCTGCTAGCAGGCTAAAATCTCTCAGACCCAGAAATATCAGGCCGACAAGGGTGTGCTGAAATCAAGGCTTCGTGGAAGTTAATGTAATAGGAATAATGGGAATAAATACGTCCCAAACTCAGCAGTAACTCTGCTGGAATAAATGCAGAATGTTCTCAAGTTGATATTTCAGTGTGTCCAGGCTGTGCAGAGCAACAGGAGCATTGCAAACCTTGTCTTGGTGGGGGGAAACTCAAGGATAAGGAGGGAATAAGGGTTAATTCCATCTTTTTTAGAGGTTTGGTTCGTATTTCATCAATTGCAGGTGTTTCATTTTGAGCCAAACAGGAGCACAGAGGCTCTGGAGGGAGCTGTGCCCTGCCCACCAAAGCCTCCTCTCCCACTTCCAGGTGGGAAAGCACAAAACCAACCCCCAGCAGCTCTGCTGCAGCATCACCACGGCAACCAGGGAAAATAAGGGCCCTTGTGGGAAAAGGAGAAATACCAAATTTGGTGTAGGCAAGAATTATTATTAATTTTTTAAAAAATTTTATATATATTTTTTATTATTGTCCGATTGCAGCTCTGGCACACCCATATTCCAAACTTTCTCAGCAACAAAATCAAAGGGCAGTGGGTGTTTCTCTAGTGGTTGGGTGAAGGTGCTTGCAAACTTAGAGAAATAATTGGGATTAAGCCAAAAAATGTAGAAGAAATGCTGCACTAATTACATTTATAAAGCTATTAAGTGCAGGATTAAAAAAGGCTCTAGCAGTCCTCAGTTTTGTGTTCAGCCCCCATGAAAGGTGTGTATAAAATCACAACACTTTGAGTCTTTCCTGGAAGTTTAAAGTTTTTGGGGTGTATTTTACAACTCTAGGGGAAGTATCCATGCATCCCATCATTTCCTCCATGTGAAATCCCAGTTTTTAATTTTGGGCTCCTTTGCCAGTTCTCATGGTATCAGTTCTCTCTATTTCTTTATATACAAATCTCTGAAATTTTGGTCTTTGTTTAATCAGGAGGTTTTTAAATTTTCGAAGGGAACTCAAACCCATGTAAATAAAAATGGGGAATTCGATAATTGCAGAAAAGCAGCGTGCTGGTGACTCACAGCTTATTTTGCATAGAATTACCATTTCTTTTCCTCCAGAGCTCAGAAGCTGAACTGTGTAAGGAAATACCATCTGATGCTGCATATGGCATTTTAATAACACCTATTTCACATGGCTTCTGCTTAGCCAAGCCCAGCAGTGTGAAACGGAGAGTTGGGAAGATGTATTAGAATTTCTAATGGAAAGTCAAGTTTGCTTGGTAAGCTTGATCATGATTTTGATTGATTTGATTTATTTTTGATGTAGTTTTATTTCTTTTAAGAGGGGTGAGTCCTGTGTAAGTGGGGAACTATTCCTTGTGGTTATTCAAATGACACAGAGATGTGTCCAAACCTTTTTAGGTATTAAAGACCCTTCAAGCTCCGATGAATCTTTCCAAAGTATCAAAGCAGCAGAATTCAGATCTAAGAGGATTGTCCCAGGCCAGGTTGGACACTGGGGCTTGGAGCAGCCTGGGACAGTGGAAGGTGCCCCTGCCCATGGCAGGATGAGCTTTAAGATCCCTCCCAACCCGAACCATTCCATGATTTTTACCCTTCCACATCTGCATTTATAACTTTATTTGAGGACTTGATGTGGCATTTCCCACCTGTGCTGTTTAGAAGTAAATATGAACTAGTTCTAAGTGCTAGATACTGTGAATTTATCTGGGGGAAAAGTACTTTTCTCACAGACACTTCAGATTTTGAGGGAACTTGCTGAAATATTTTTAGCCTTCTACATGATTTGGGAAGTTCTACTTTCGCTGTAGTGTCTAAAAAGAGTTTCCAAGATTTACTGTGAGTTCAGGAGGATAAGGAACAATCATGACTCAGGAAAACACATCAACTTTTTTCTTGACTGTAACCTTAGCATTGGGCTATTTTCAAGAAATATTATTAAATTACATACATTTAATGAATTTAATACATTTAATTAATTAATACATTTAATTAAACCTGCCTTTCATAAGGTGAAGATGTTGGAATTGAAGCCTTGACCTCTACCCCTTTCCTCCCGTTATTAACTTTTGAAACCTGGGGTGGTTTTCCTCTTTGTTTATCCGTGGCAATAACCTGACAGAGGGATCAGTCAGCTCCCTGTGCCTTTCCTTCCTGACAAGGTGGAAAATTTGTTTTTTATTTCATGAATCTGTAGATAAAATCAGTTTTGAATGTCATCATTTTGATCATTCAAACCCCTTATTTTAAAAATTGCTGGATAGCAGTGATGGAGTTTCCATCTCAGGTGGGATTTCAAAGGTGTGTGGATGTGGGGACATGGGGCAGTGGTGGCCTTGGCAGTGCTGGGGTTGGACTTGGTGATCTTGGGGGGCTTTTCCAACCTAAGCAATGCTGAGAAATGGAATTTTGGGATGCTCCACACTGACCTGGAGTAAAGGAGGCTCAGGGGGCCCTTGTGGCTCTGCACAAGTCCCTGCCAGGAGGGGGCCCAGGGACACAGGGACAGGAGGAGAGGGAACGGCCTCAGGCTGGGCCAGGGCAGGCTCAGGGTGGATATTTGGGAAAATTCCTTCATGGAAAGGTTTGTCCAGGCCTGGCACAGCTGCCCAGGACAGGAGTGGAATTCCCATCCGTGGAGGGATTTAAAATCCATGTGGATGTGACACTTGGGGACATGGGGCAGAGGTGAGGTTGGATTTGATGATCTCAGAGGGCTTTTCCAGCCTTTATGATTCCATGAACTAAAACCTCTCTGGTTTTTAATCAGAAGTCAGCATGGCTGAACCCAGCATTCCCATTTGCAGTGCAGGGAGTTCCCTTCCCTAGGAGATGGAGAAGATCCCTGGCCACACTTCCAGTGGGAAGGCACTCGGTGCTGTTGTGAGCTGAGCATGTCCCCAAGGACACTTAACTCGTATGAACAGGGTCTGAAGTGACATTTTTTTCAAGAACTGTACCCAACTTCCCATCAAACCCAAACATTTCCAGCTGATCCTGAGCATTTCTGGGAATTCTCTCTGAGTTTGCAGTGGAATCCCCAGAATCTGGGATTATCACATTAGTGATGCTCCTATAAAACACATTTCTGGATCAGCCCTAAAGAAGACTTAAAGATCATTTTAATGCTTTTTGCCTTCAGTTTCTGAGGGCTTTGCTGGGTTTGCATGGAGGATTCCAATAAATATGTATTGGCTGTATTAGCTGCATTAAACACTGATGGGAAGGGATTGTAATCCTTTGGTTTACGAGAAGGGAAAAGTATTACAGGCTTAGCTCTTCCATTGCCAGGGGCTTCCCTTTTTCCCTAAAATTGATGGAAATATTGAATGTTGGAAATCCCTTTTTTTTTTTCCCTGCTATTTTTGAGGCATTTCAGGAGATCCAGCCAAAAATTCCCTGCTGCAGAATTTTATATTATTTAAAATTTAAAATTTATATTTTGTATTTTAAATTTTATATTTTGTATTTTATATTTTAATTTTTATTTTATTTTCTGTTTGCTAGATTTCCCTGAAGTTACTCACAATTAAAATAATGTCATGAAGCTGTTTCAATGTGGTTGCAATGAAATAATTTGAGCACAGGATATTTACCCTGTGGGGGCTGCAGAGCTGCTCTGTAATGCAAATGAATATGGAATTTTTCCTGTTCCAAATGACCACATAAGTTCACTTTCCTTGGAAAGCTGCAAATTCCCTGAATCAAAGTTTTTGTCCTCGTTTCAAATGGAATCTCCTCCTCTCCCCCATTTTTCATTGGTGCTGCACTTCTCTTGTACGTGTTCTGCTTTATTACCAAATCAAAATTGGTACTTTTTACTTTCAGCTAAGCAATATACTTCATGTTGATTAAAAGGAATTAAAGATTACAGCAGTAGAAAGGCAAATAAAAATCCTGGAAATGTCTCAGAAACAAGTGTCGAGGCATCACAATAGTGTGCTCTGACAGTTATTTGTGTAGAAAATTTGCTGTTTTCTAAGTAGTTTTCATTTTGAGGAAGACATGAGCCCTAAAGTTCGACTTTCAGATCCGTGTGTGCGTTTGAGAAATGACACGGGAACGTTCTCCTTTTCTAGGGATTGTTTTGAGGTCTTGTCACGGTTTTGTTTTGATGTTGGGTGAAAACATCGATGCTCTGGATGGAATCTTGGAATCCCAGGGTGGTTTGGGTTGGAAGGGACCTTAAACCCCATCCCATTCCAACCCCTGCCATGGGCATGAGCACCTCCTGCTGTCCCAGGCTGCTCCAGCTGGCCTTGGACACTTCCAGGGATCCAGGGGCAGCCACAGCTTCTCTGGATAACCTTTCCCCACTCTCAGAGAGAAGAATTTTTTGGGATTAATTCTGTGACTTTGAAACACTAATCCCTGCCTTTTGAGGCGATGCATTTGGAATTATTGAGGTGATAAATTTTTTTTGCTTGGAATAATCTATTTAGCTGCTCAAATGCCGAGAGAGCTAAATTAAGCTGAAAATTAGTCATTTATCTCCCTAAAAACTGTTAGAACCAAAGATTCACTTTTAGGAGAGGGATCGAAGCTTCACTTGAGCAGGTCAGCGTGTGGATCTCATTGTTATTCAGCTGTCGGAGCCAGCGGGATATAAATATCCAGGAAGGAAAACAGAAGGTCAAGTATAAAGCTCTCACATCAAAGGAGGCCATTCAGCATCTCCCAACCTTCACTGCTCTCCGAGGAGAAAAACATCTTTTTATTTTTTTTTTCCTAATGCAAATAAACCAACCTAAACCCAAAATCTGTCAGTTCAGTGGGGCTAGGAATAGTACAAGGTGGGAGTTGGGAAATGTGTGGATGGAGTGTCAGGGATGCAGGGGCAGTGACTGACACCGGATCCTTGTGCCACGTTTTCCTGGGAAGGGTTTTCCAGCTGTCCTCTGCTGCAGCTGGAAATGGGAGCGAGAACACGCCGTGTTTAAATGTGGCTTTTTTTTCCACCCCCCTGCAGATAATATTTCCAAGGAAACTCAAAATGTTGTGACACTCGGCGAGTTAGAGCTGCAGCGGAAAGAGTTTATTTTCTAAATATAGCTGATATTTAATTTATCCTTCTCTCCTCTTCTTTGGGGCAAGAAAAGCTCCCTCTCCTCGAGTTGCTGAGCTGCTGAATCTTGACTACGGAGTGTGTGGGCAGCAGTGGAAGTCATTTGTAGGTTTGGAGGTTGTACATAAATTTTCCAAGCTGTTCTCCTACCCTGCTCAAATCCCGTGGGATCCTGAGCCCGGGCACTGGAGCAGGCCCAGCAGCAAACTGGGAAGGGCTGGTAAATTTGATAGAGCTGGACCTGCAGGAACATGGAGAACCCCAATGGGAATGTGCTAAATCCTGCTTTTGGGGAGGAATCCTGCCTGCAGGGATGTCCCTGCACGTTGAAATCTGCTCTAGGACCCGGCCTGGGAAAGCAGGACTGACTTCATGGAGATTTAGGTTGTGCCAAGGGAAATACAGGCTGGATATCAGGAAAAAGTTTTTTACAGAAAAGGTGATAAAATATTGGAATGTTCTGCCTGGGGAGGTGGTGGAGTCACCATCCCTGGATGTGTTTAAGGAAAGCCTGGATGTGGCACTGGTGCCGTGGTTTAGTTGAGGTGTTGGGCTGGGTTGGACTCGATGATCTTCAAGTTCTCTTCCAACCCAGAAATTCTGTGAATAAATTCTGTGAATTTGGCTTTAGCCCTGTGTCCCACATTAGTGCTTTAAACTTATTTTTTTTTAACAGGAGCTCTTGCAGAAATGGTTTGGCATTTCAGGTTTGGCTGTGTTTATTCAGATGTTGCTGATGGCTCTTCCTGGCTTTCTTGTCGATAGATTGATGCATTTCAGACAATTTGCATCCTTTGGCCCAATTTTGTGCTTTATGGAGGTGTAACCTCATAGGCTGAAACATTGAATGGTTAAAAATAAGAGGTAATAAATCAACATTTTGGAAAGAGGCCTAAAACAGATGAAAATTCTCTGATTCTCCAGTGAATATTTTTTTATATTTTAGTTATATCTTTATATTTTAGTTACATAGTTATATATTAGTTATATATTTATATATTTTAGTTTATAGATTAGTCTATATTTGTTTATATTTTAATAGAAATTAGTTTATATATTTTATATTTTAGTTATAGATTTATATTTTAGTTATATGTTTATATTTTGGTTACATATTTATATATTAGTTATATATTTATATATTTTAGTTTATAGATTAGTTTATATTTGTTTATATTTTAATAGGAATTAGTTTATATTTTTTATATTTTAGTTATAGATTTATATTTTAGTTATATATTTATATATTAGTTATATATTTATATATTAGTTATATATTTATATATTTTAGTTCATATATTAGCTTATATTTGTTTATATTTTAATGGGAATTAGTTTATATATTTTATATTTTAGTTATAGATTTGTATTTTAGTTATGTTTATGTTATAGTTATATATTTATATATTATATATTTATATATTATATATTTATATATTATATATTTATATATTTTAGTTCATATATTAGTTTATATTTGTTTATATTTTAATGGGAATTAGTTTATATTTTTAATATTTTAGTTATAGATTTGTATTTTAGTTATGTTTATGTTATAGTTATATATTTATATATTATATATTTTTATATTATATATTTATATATATTTATATATTTTAGTTCATGTATTAGTTAATATTTGTTTATATTTTAATGGGAATTAGTTTGTATATTTTATATTTTAGTTATAGATTTACATTTTAGTTACACGTTTATATATTAGTTATATATTTATATAGATTATATATAAATTTATAATCTAATATATAGATTTATATATTTTAGTTTATATATTAGTTTATATTTGTGTATCTTTTAATGGGAATTAGCGTGAAAGTGTGGAGCAGATCTGAACTGGTGTTGGACTGATACTTCCCATTAGTTTTTCCATTAATATTTTGGCGATTTTTTTGGCTGTAACAATTCAGATTTCTCAGCACTCAGCAGCCCCACGTACAGGAACATTTTCCATCACTCACACCACGCTGTCAATAACTTCTCCAGGCTGTGAGCAGAGACTCTTGTTCTCTGCTGTTCTCACGTTTGTGTAAGTGCCATCTCCAATGCACTCAAGTGCTGCAAACCTCCTCTCTGGGGCGTATTTTAGTTTTTTTCCACTTGAACTCCCTTGCAGCTGCCTGCCAGCCTCTCTCTGCACTGCTCCTGTTACCTGCCCATCCCCAGGGAGCCCTGAGGCTGCTGGTTGTGCTTTGGAGAGGAAATGGTGATCAGGGAGTTCTGGGAAGAGAGGCAGAGCAGGATTGGTGTGCGTGCAAAATCCTGGTTTCTTCTGCACCATCACAGCCCCCAAAAATGGGGATATCAGCTGGGACTCCATCCTTGCCTGTTCTTTCCCTCATTTCTTCTGCACCATCACAGCCCCCAAAAATGGGGATATCAGCTGGGACTCCATCCTTGCCTGTTCCTTCCCTGGTTTCTTCTGCACACTCACAGCACCCAAAAATGGGGATATCAGCTGGGGATTCCATCCTTGCCCGTTCCTTCCCTTTGTCACACAGGGCGTGGCTTTAGGGTGTTGTCAGTAAAGAATTTGGGAGGATAAAAATCAAATTCAAGGACAGTTTTGTCAAATTTTACTGTCTGTGACCAAAGGATGAAAACCAAATTCAAGAAGAGTTTCATCAATTTTTACTGCCTGTGAACAAATGATGAAAATAAAATTCAAGAAGAGTTTTATCAAATTTTACTCTCTGTGACCAAATGATAAAAATCAAATTCAAGAGGAGTTCCATCAATTTTTACTCTCTGTGAACAAAGGATGAAAATAAAATTCAAGAAGAGTTTTGTCAAATTTTACTCTCTGTAAACAAAGGAGGAAAATCAAATTCAAGAAGAGTTTTGTCAATTTTTACTGTCTGTGACCAAAGGATAAATACCAAATTCCAGAAGAGTTTCATCAATTTTTACTGCCTGTGAACAAATGATGAAAATCAAATTCAAGGACAGTTTTGTCAATTTTTACTATCTGTGACCAAAGGATAAAAATCAAATTCAAGAAGAGTTTCAATTTTTACTGTCTGTGAACAAAGGATGAAAATCAAATTCAAGAAGAGTTTCAATTTTTACTGTCTGTGAACAAAGGATGAAAATCAAATTCAAGAAGAGTTTTATCAAATTTTACTCTCTGTGAACAAATTAGGAAAATCAAATTCAAAAAGTTTCGTCAGTTTTTACTCTCTGTAACCAAAGGATGAAAATCAAATTCAAGAACAGTTTTGTCCATTTTTACTGTCTGTGACCAAAGGATGAAAACCAAATTCAAGAAGAGTTTAATCAGTTTTTACTCTCTGTGAACAAAGGATGAAAATCAAATTCAAGAACAGTTTCATCAAATTTTACTGTCTCTGACCAAAGGATGAAAATTGAATTCAAGAAGAATTTCATCAATTTTTACTCTCTGTGAACAAAGGATAAAAATCAAATTCAAGAAGAGTTTTGTCCATTTTTACTGTCTGTGACCAAAGGATGAAAACCAAATTCAAGAAGAGTTTCATCAAATTTTACTCTCTGTGAACAAAGGATCAAAATGAAATTTAAGAAGGGTTTAATCAAATTTCACTCTCTGCATGGAATTCTCCAGATCTCGAGGATGATCAGAGATTTATTTTGGAGGCAGAAGAACTTTTTTTTCAGGGAGGGAACTGAGTGGAAAGGAGCAGAGGACTGGGCAGGGCAGGAGCTGTGCCTGTCACAAGGCATCCTGTCACCCTGCAGAGGTGTGGAGAACAGGGGTATTTTTGGGGACAGAACTTTTGTGCTGTCACTTCAAGGAGAAAAAGGAAAAAAAAATCACATTTTTTCAGGGAAGTGAACTTGCTGAAGGAACCAGGAGCTTGCTGTGCTCACACAGAGCACGAGGCCCAACCTGATTTTTGAGACTTTATTAACTATAGCTGCCAATACAGTTTGTGTTGTGCTGCTCAGCTTTGTTCTAATTAATTACTAATTGTTCAGTTCCTGCAGATCACAGCCTCAGGCTGTTGTCATTGACAGCTGGCATGCTCAGGTGGTGATTACTGAGTTTTCAGACAGGAAAAAACTGAAGTTTAATCGTGTTCCAGTAATGAAATTTATGTTTTCATTCAGAAGGAAAAATAAAACAGACTTTAGATAAAAGTGAGGGAAGAATTCCCTGTGTGTTTCTTGATGCTTCAACCTCTCTCTGCCTGAAGTGTGCAGCATTGGGGCAATTTAATTAGTGAAGGCAAATGGATTTCTCAGAGTTTGTCTCACAGCTGAGAATGGAAATATTTTTCTAAAGAACAAGAGTTTAAGGTTTCACTCGAGATGCTCAGTGTAAGATGGGCAGGGGTGTCATTACACATTTGGAATTTCTGCATTAAATCATGGAATGGTTTGGGTGGGAAAGGACCTTAAAATCATCCATGATTTCCATGGGCAGGGACACAAAATCATCCATGATTTCCACGGGCAGGGACACAAAATCATCCATGATTTCCATGGGCAGGGACACAAAATCATCCATGATTTCCATGGGCAGGGACACAAAATCATCCATGATTTCCATGGGCAGGGACATCATCCATGATTTCCATGGGCAGGGACACCTTCCACCATCCCAGGCTGCTCCAAGCCCCACCCAGCCTGGCCTGGGACACTTTTCCCTCAAAATAACATTTTAAAGAGACATTAAAATGCTCTAATTTGGTATTTCTAGATCTGGTAGGTCTTGCTTGAGAACAGTAGCACAAAATCATTGCTCTTCCAGCTTTTTTAATTACTAATACAATAAGTTTGGGTTGTTATTTCTAAAAGAACATTAAAATAGATGGCACCTCACCTGTGCTCAGGGCCTCTGTGTGACGTGTGGCTCACTCTGATCCTGCTTTTTGTGACAACAGGATCATGGAAATGCCACCCCTGGGCTTATTCCAAAGGGAAATTCCCTTTTTCCTCAGCCCAGGCTTTGAAAAGGATGGCTGTGCCTCTGCTGGGAGTGGATGTGCAGCACCAGATTCCTCAGCAGGGGGCTGGATGTGGAAATTAAAGGATTTTTTAAGCCCGATGAGCTGTTGCTCCAGAAACCCTTGGAATCAGAAGAATAATGGGATGTCTGTCACATTTCTGTATTAAATAGAATCACAAAAATAGATGTTTTAATAGGTAAAAAAGGCAATTCTGCAGTGTTTTAGAAGCTTCTGATCAATGTTACAGCAATTCTGTTACCCAGAGCAATGGTGTGCGTGGTGGTGAACTAAACAAAAAATACACAACTGGAAGCCTTCAGTTTTGTTTTGAGCCATTTCCTGTAGTGGAATAATGAAAAAGCCTGAAACTGGAAGGATAATTGGTGAGAAATTTTCAGCCTTGCAAGGCCCAGGGGCTTTTAGAGAGCACGGCCCTGGATTGGCAGAGATGAGATTTGCACGGGGGAGCCTGGGAGGGGAAAGGGCCAGACTTGGAAAAGAGTTGGGAATTAACACCAAGAAACTCAATGGGGCAAGAGGAATCACTGGAGAGTAATTTCTTCCAGGTTTTGTTTGTTTGGGCTTCTTAAAATCTCAGTTTGATGGTCTTTGCCACATTTCCCAAACTTTTATTCTGTATTTTGGACACGCTGCTGCTAGGATTTATTGGATTTTCATCTGGATTAGTTGTGTGGTCCCCAACAAAGGACAAGGGAGGTGGTTAATGGCTTGTTGGGGCTGTGGGTGTTCTTTTATTGGGGGGTTTGATCTGTTTGGTTTTGGAGTTTTTTTTTATCCCCCACATGAATTCTTCCTGTTTGATCAGGGCATCTTCAGGCTGAGGTGTAATCCAGGGATGTGCACAGAAAGTGGGACAGAGAACAGAGGGGAGGTGCACAGACTTTGGGTTGATAAAGATAAATGATAGAGAATGATAAAATCCCAGGATGGTTTGGCTTGGAAGAAGCTTAAAATCCTATCCAGTGCTATCAGTGATGGGGAGACAGGGATGACTGAGCTGGATCAGAAGCCAAATTTATTGAGCATACAGGGGGTTTATATAGGATTTTTTTTTTATATGGCACTTCTATAGGGTTCTAGTTTTGGGAACCATTTCTCATTGGTTATACATTCTTTATGACATCAGTTCCTTGGTAATCATTATAGACTTTCACAAAATGTTTCTCAAGTCACTTCTCCCCCAAGGACCTTTATCTGTGTCTGTCTCTCCACAGTTTCTGCTCCATCAGGCCTAAGATATCAGAGTCCTTTATCAATTCCATTATCCTCTGGGTTTATTCCTTATCAGTGCCACCCCTGCCATGGTGACACCTCCCAGTGTCCCAGGCTGCTCCAACCCCAATGTCCAACCTGGCCTTGGGCACTGCCAGGGATCCAGGGGCAGCCACAGCTGTGCCAGGCCTGGCCACCCTGCCAGGGAACAATTCCTGCCCAAAATCCCATCCATCCAAATTCCTGCCCCAAATCCCATCCATCCATCCCAATTCCTTCCCAAAATCCCATCCATCCAAATTCCTGCCCCAAATCCCATCCATCCATCCCAATTCCTTCCCAAAATCCCATCCATCCAAATTCCTGCCCCAAATCCCATCCATCCATCCCAATTCCTTCCCAAAATCCCATCCATCCAAATTCCTGCCCCAAAATCCCATCCATCCAAATTCCTGCTCAAAATCCCATCCATCCATCCATCCCAATTCCTTCCCAAAATGCCATCCAGCCAAATTCCTGCCCCAAATCCCATCCATCCATCCCAATTCCTTCCCAAATCCCATCCAGCCCTGCCCTCTGGCATTCCCCCAAGGGGAAACCTTGAGTTGGCTTTGGTGGGAGCTGTGGGAAGAGCCCCCTCTCTCAGCCAGGATCCGAGGGGGTGACAAATCATTTTTCAAACCTCCCTGGGAGCCTTCGCAATATGAATGGCATTGCTTCAAGGAACGAACATGAATCAGTTCTCAGGGCTGTAAAAGTGAGATGTTGGTGGTGATGGATGGGAGGTGAGGTGGGCACAGGGAAGGGACATCTCTGCTGGTGTAGCTGTCAGTGGTTTGTGCAGCTCTGTGTGTTATCAGCCATCAGGGATCGTTATCTTTTTGGGTAGATTTTAGCCCAGCTCTGTCTTTGGTGTCAGAATCATTTATCTGAAATGGTGTTCAGCTGCCGTGTGATTTGCAGGTGATACCAAGCAACATTTTTCAATTTTCAGCTCGATTTTTAAGCTTAATTTTGCCAGAAGTGGCACCAACTAAAACTTGAGAAATGCTTTATTCATTTTTCTGAGCTGAATATAAAACTATTTTTAAATCTGATTGTTTATATCATGCAGCTGATGCTAAAAAGTGAGCAGAGTGCAGGTGTTTTAAATGGAGATTTCAGCATTTAAATTGGAGAATATGGCCACCATAATTAATTTAGAATGGATGCAGGTGTTCTAAATGGAGATTGCAACATTTAGGTGCCTCCCAGCCCTGCCCCTTCCTCCTTCATTTTCCAGCTGATTTCGGGCTGCTTGGTCTCCCAGCACCACAAGTCTCAGGTAGGATTCATCTCCAAAATGATGACAGTAATTTGGTTTTTCTCTTTCAATATATTTCCATTTCTCCAAATATTTTTCCATTTCTCCAAATCCAGGGCAAGCTAAAAGTTTGAGAAGTCTTCAGACTTTAAAAGATGCTCCAAAAACTCAGCTCAGACTGACACTGTTTTATTGGCTTGAATTTTCCCAAAAAAATGGTCTGAGCTGAATGATGGAAAATTTAATGCAGTCCCCTCGAGGTGTGGTGGATGCCCTCAAAATCTAAATTACAGGAGGGGGTGGCAATTCTTGCTGCATTTATTCTCTCCCAACTGCTGCAGAAACATCATTTCTCAAGTAATTTTTCTCTCCAGTGGCTTTCCCAACATCTGTCAGCATTTTCCTCTTGGGGTTTTGTTGTTGATGCTGTTCCTCTTTTATGATGGGAATTCTTTTCCAGACTTGTGCAAAGAAAAATCTCCCCCTTGCCAGGAAACCATAACCCCGTGTTAAGTGTGAAAAGTTGTGGATGGTTTATTCAGGGAGGGATTTGATTTTTCTCACTGCAGACCAATGGCTTGTGTTGATGCTTTCAGCACTGCTTGTGAAGCTGGGATGGGGGGAATTCCAGGGGTGCAGGGGAGTTCTAGGGATGCAGGGAGATTCCAGGGGTGCAGGAGGATTCCAGGGGTGCAGGCACTCAGCATTCCTGCAGTTTCTGTGGCAGGTTGCAGTGCTGCACCCTAGGATTGGGATCCCAGAGCTGCCTGCACAACCACGCTGCAGGCTTGGCTTTTACTTTCCTAATAACTCCCAGGCTTGCTGGTTTAATTTTAATAGGAAATGCAGTTTCTATTTATGTCCTGAGACTCCAGGCTGTAAAGAACTTGACTATCCCTAGAAATGCACATGGGCAATGATCTTTTTTGGTGATAAATGCCTTATTAGCATGCCTGGGATTTAATAATGGATGAGAAAATCAGATGCATTTCATGTCCCAGAGGCAGATTTAGAATTAAAGCCGGTGCTGGTTGATGCCATAAGTTTAGTTCTGGGGAATAAATATATATCTGCTAACTTTGGGAATGTCAGAGGAAAAGAGGAATAGCAGGCACTGGTGGCAGATGATAAATCTGACTGTTGCTTCAGCTCCTGGTGTTGCTGTGTGTGCCCAGAGCAGCCATTCCAAATAAATCATTGGAATATCAGCTTTTTGATGAATGCTCAGCCAGCAACTCCTGGAAAAACCAGCTGTTCCCCTGGAATCCCTGCTCAGGTTTGCACGTGTTGGGATACAACCCCAGGCAGGGAGCAGGTGTTCCCTGGAATTGTCTGGTTCAACATCTGGCAGCGTTTGCTTCGTTAGCTTTGTAATTGTTTTGTACTCGTTTAATTCCCCTGTTGGTCAGCGGGAAGGGCCTGGAAAAGGCAGGTTTGCAGCAGGAGTTTATATTTTTTATATTTTAGTTATATGTTTATGTTATAGTTATATATTTATCTATTATATATTTATAAATTTTAGTTCACATATTAGTTTATATTTGTTTATATTTTACTGGGAATTAGTTTATATATTTTAGTTATAGATTTGTATTTTAGTTATATGTTTGTTATACTTTGTTATAGTTATATTTATATATTATATACTTAAATATTTATATATTATGTATTTTAGTTCATAGATTCATTTATATTTATCTTTTAATGGGAATTAGTTTATATATTTTATATTTTAGTTATACATTTACATTTTAGTTATATGTTTATGTTATAGTTATATATTTATATATTATATATTTATATATTATATATTTATATATTTTAGTTCATAGATTCGTTTATATTTGTTTATCTTTTAATGGGAATTAGTTTATATATTTTATATTTTAGTTATACATTTACATTTTAGTTATATGTTTGTTATCGTTATATATTTATATTATATATTTTTTATATATTATATATTTATATGTTTTAGTTCAGGTATTAGTTTATATTTGTTTATATTTTACTGGGAATTAGTTTGTATATTTTATATTTTAGTTATAGATTTGTATTTTAGTTATATGTTTATGTTATATTTATGTATTATATATTTATGTATTATATTTATGTATTATATATTTATGTATTATATTTATGTATTATATATTTATGTATTTATATTTATGTATTTATATTTTAGTTCATAGCTTAGTTTATATTTGTTTATATTTTACTGGGAATTAGTTTGTATATTTTATATTTTAGTTACAGATTTACATTTTAGTTATATGTTTATATTTTAGTTATACAATTATATAATTTTAGTTTATATATTAATGAATTCTATATTCCTGACACGTGGCTGTGGTGTCAGGAACCTTTTTGCTGTGGTTGCTGCTGCTCTTGGGGGACTTTGTGGGGGATAAACGTTCTGGAGTAGCTTTTGTTAGCTGGAGTTTTAGCCTTGCTTTGTAAAAAATTGCAGAGAGAGTTGTACATGTCTAGAAATACACATAAATAAATACACATTTCCTAAGTGGAAGCTGCAGGGGGAATAGGCTACAAAGACTATGGATTTTTTCCTGCTGTAAACCTCGGCGTGTGCTGGTTTGAAGCTGATGTTTCCTGAGAGCCCCTGGGATGTACAGAGCGAGCAGGGTCTGTGCTCACCTCACGTGATCACTGGCTTAGTGTGAACATCAAGAACTGTTGGCTTGGCTTTAAAAATAATCCCCAAAGTGACTTTTATCGTGTTTGGAAAGATTCTGGTTTGTGTTTTTGTCAGTGTGTGGATAGAGCTGGCTCAGTGTGAGGGAGCTGCATCCAAACCCCTCCAAAGAGGAGGATTTTCCTGGGCTGGTTTGGGGGAATGTTTGGTGATGGTCACTCCTGCCTGGCTGCCAGTTTGGAATGTGGATGGTCCACGTGGGCCAGGTCATAACAGGAGCTGAGGAGGAGATTGAGCATGGCTGTGAAAAATGTGGAAATTTGGGACAGGGGGGTGCTGGAAGCTTGGAAAAATGGAACTGCAAGTTTTTACTTTGGCTTTAAAGGTTCCCCATCCATGTTCAGTAAAATGTCATTAATTTGGGGTATGGGTAGCTGTTTAGTATGATAAAAGGTATTAATGAGACATTAAAACCAGTCAAAGTGGTTTTTATCTGAAATGTTTGTTCCTCTAAGATTTTCTAAGCAAATCCTGGAGCTTTCTCCTCTTAATGAAAGGGGAGAACCTGGGGTGGAGGCCTTAAGGAATAAGGTCTGT
Organism: Acrocephalus scirpaceus scirpaceus; assembly: GCA_910950805.1. Classification (NCBI taxonomy): domain Eukaryota; kingdom Metazoa; phylum Chordata; class Aves; order Passeriformes; family Sylviidae; genus Acrocephalus; species Acrocephalus scirpaceus. The sequence continues at coordinate 60,806,828 of OU383781.1, forward strand.
GAGGCATTACTTCAGCAGGAACAGGAGATCCTGTCTGTGTGTCTGTCTGACATCAACAAGATGTCCTTGGACAGAGCTGCACAAGCCCTCCAAGGAGGCTGTGAGGGGACAGTCCCTGGCAGCAGAGATGTGACACCCAGGGAGGTTCCTGCCCTGCTGTCACTGCTCTGCTGTCCCTTGCCCATCCCTATTTTGGCACCCTGGTTTTGCTGGCTCAGCCACGGGTTGGGCTGTGAGTTTGATCATTAAATTGGTTCAGATCTCCGAGAAAAGTGAGTTTTCCTTGTTCCTCCTGCTCGTTTGCAGGGTGATGTGTGGGTGTGTTGGTGGGGTGTAGGAGACAAAAGGAATGAGAACGTGCACAGCCTCGTGCTGGGAAATCCTTTGTGCTCTAGAGCAGCTGCTCTGTGTGCTGGGGGCAGCAGGATCCACAGAAACATGGACTGGGCTGGGTTGGAAGGGACCTCTAAAGGTCACCTCATCCAGCCCCCCATGGTGAGCAGGGACATGGGCTCACAGGATCCTTTAAACTGGGAGGAGTTTTGAGATCAAGTGACCTGCACCAATCCCATTTAAATTGGGAAGAGCTTTGAGATCATCGAGTGACCTGCACCAATCTTGTTTAAACTGGGAGGAGCTTTGAGGTCATCAAGTGACCTGCACCAATCTCATTTAAATTGGGAAGAACTTTGAGATCATCAAATGGTGCAGGCACCAATCTCATTTAAATTGGGAGAAGCTTTGAGATCATCAAATTGCCTGCACCAATCTCCTTTAAATTGGGAAGGGCTTCAAGATCATCAAGTGACCTGCACCAATCCCATTTAAATTGGGAAGGGCTTTGAGATCATTGAGTTGCCTGCAGAAATTCTATTTAAATTGGGAGGAGCTTTGAGATCATCAATTTACCTGCACCAATCTTGTTTAAATTGGGAGGAGCTTTGAGATCATTGAGTTACCTGCACCAATCCCATTTAAATTGAGAAGAGCTTTGAGATCATCAAGTGACCTTGATGATCATTTAAATTGGGAAGAGCTTTGAGATCATCAAGTGACCTTGATGATCATTTAAATTGGAAAGAGCTTTGAGATCATCAAGGTGCCTGCACCAATCTCATTTAAATTGGGAGAAGCTTTGAGATCATCAAATTGCCCGCACCAATCTCCTTTAAGTTGGGAAGGGCTTCGAGATCAAGTGACCTGCACCAATCCCATTTAAATTGGGAAGATCTTTGAGATCATTGAGTTGCCTGCACCAATCTCGTTTAAACTGGGAGGAGCTTTGAAATCATCAAGTTATCTGCTCCAATCCTGTCCAACCTGGCCTTGGCAGGGATGGGGCAGCCTGTGCCAGGGCCTCAGCACCTTGTCATCAAAAGCTTTTTCCTTTCAGTCTTGTCAGTTCCATGCCCAGGGAAGAGTCTCAGCCACTGCAGAGGTGAGGGGAGAAATTGGAAATCTTGACATGGTGGTGCCATCACTGCTTCTCCAGTCCCACAGCTAAAAATCTGCATTTCTGTACTTGGGAAGCAGCTGAAGGCTTAAAAGGCAGAACTTTTACAGCTCAAGGGACACGTGAGAGATGTTAACTCCATGAAGGACACGAAGCAGGGGAGGAGAGGGGCATGGCTGGGTTCCCTGAGCAGCATTTATTCCGTGGTGGGGCTGGAATTCCTGATCCATCCCACCAGTGAGTGACCAGCCAAGGAAAACCTTTGCTGTTAACTTTATTGTCAGTCCCTATTTCCATCTTCATCACTGAAAAGATCCTTCCATTTATAAATTTGGCCAAGCCATGGATTTGACTCTGAAAAATGTGCTGAAGGCTCTGCTGCTTAACTTCCTTCCCAGGTATCATCCCTGGAGGGTGTCCCTGGTGCTGGTTCCTGCCTGGAGGGGCTGTGAGCTTCTGGATCTGCAAGGACTTGGTGTGGAGGAGCTCAGGAGAGTCAGGAGGGAGCTGGTGCCTCTGCATGTGTTCAGTGCCTGGTGCTGGCACTGATGCCTTGGGAAGGCTGACCTGGAACAGAGACTGAGCAGAGCTGGAGAATAAAGCAGGGATTTATTGAAAGGATAAACCTTGGGATCCACCTTGGGCAGGACAGGGCCTGGCCAGGGCTACACCCAAGGTGGACCCAAAATGGTCACTAAATGGATCCAAAATGGCTTACCAGTCACATGGTCTCATATTTTTCTAAGTTTTGGTCCATTTGCACATTGGGGTTGAATTGTCCAATCCCAGCTCCAGGCTGTGAGCTCCCATCCTTCTTGTTCCTCCCTCCAGCCACCCTTGTTTGTGCTGTTGGGCTGAAAGTTGTCCTTGGTGTGCAGCAGGACAAGGATTTGTTTTGTGTCCCTGCTGTGTGCAGAGAGCTGAGTGACCCTGACTGTGAGCTCAGAGCTGCACTCCTGGTCAGTGCAGAATGTGAAAGCTCAAACTTGAGGCATCAGCACCAACAGCAATGTGCCAGCTCCCTGTGCCCCTCTCAAATCCATCACTCAACCCAAGCATTCCTTTCATTGTTTGGATTTTGATTTCTGCAGTGCAGAGCTGTGCTGGCCTGTGGATACACCTGTGAGGTTTCCAACCTGCTGTGCTGCAAACTCGAAGCCACAGCCCTGCTGCCCTCCTTCCTTCCTTCCTGTGTTGCACCTCTTGGCGTGTTGGAGTGAATTATCACACATCCAGTCGTGTGTTCTCCTTTTCTGCCCCTGCAGAGTCAGGCAAGGCTCACTTCTGCTTTTGCTTTTTCCCTTCCTCCCCTTCTCTCCTCCAAAATGAAACTGCTGCTGGAACACAAGCGTTCAGTCTGGCCATGATGCAGCATAAAACTCCTCTGTGAGTGTTTCCCCTTGGCTGTGATTAGTTTTTGTGTTCAAGAAGCAATTTTAAACACTCATCCAGAGCCAGTACAAGGGAGCATCTGTGTGAGGACACGTTTAGTGCAGCTGAGGAGCAGAAGGGCCGCTGGGACGGAACCAAAGGCAACTTCTCAAGTTAATTGTAAGATTTTATTGGTGTTTCACTCCACTGCTCAAGGGTTTCTCGTGTGAATCAATGGCAGATTGCCTAATTTATGTGTGAGCCCTGCTTGAAAAGTAGCCCAGATTGATTTGCTGACAGTGCACGGGGAAAGGTGACCCTAATTTGTGACTCCAACAGGCCTGTTGGGACAGGGGGGTGCTGGAAGCTTGGGAAGATGAAATTGCAAGTTTTTGCTTTGGCTTGAAATCTTCCCCATCCCTGTTCAGTAAAATGTCATTAATTTGGGGTATGGGTAGCTGTTCATTATGATAAAAGATATTAATGAGACGTTAAAACCAGTCAAAGTGGTTTTTATCTGAAATATTTGTTCCTCTAAGATTTTCTAAGCAAATCTTGGAGCTTTGTTGCTGGCCAGTGTTGAATTATTTGATTATTGCCCTGATTAGTTTGATGAGTCTTTGCCTTCTCAGTGTTTCTGTGTTAATGACCTCAGTCCTTTGCTGAGCTTGCAGGAGAAACAGTAAATAATTCAAAGTAGAGCCCTGCTGCAGAGACCTTTAACTCAAATGAGAGCACAAAGGATGGACAGTGAATACACAGCAAGAGACATGTTTGGATGTGGAACAGCAGTGTGACCTGAGAGTAGACAGCAAGTACCTGGAAAATAATCCAATGGTTTTTCCTTCATTTTCCATTGAAAACTCCTCAGGGCCTTCATTTTACCTCAGTCTCTCACAGCTTGATGGTCCTGTGGGGTATCCCTGACCTGGGGCTGTGTGAGCTGCCCTGGGGACGGTGACAGCAGTGGGGGTTGGAGGTGGCAGCCGTGGTTGGGTGTCACAGCTGCCACCACCAGCCCCGGAGTCACAACCACTTCCTTTGGCTGTGGGGACAGTGACAGTGCCCAGAGCCTGGGGCTTCCTGCTGACTCAGCACTCACATCCTGCTGTGTCCCCGTCCCTGACCACAGGGACAGCCCCACAGATTGGGGCTTTCAGGGTGGAACTCATCACCTCTGTGTCCTTTGGTCTGTGCTGAGCCTCTGCCTCGAAACTTCTGAGTGTCTTTGAGGCTTTTGCCTCTGATCTGCAATTCCCAGTGATTTGGGATGGGGATTGAGAGAGCGAGCTGGGCTTCTGGTGAGAACCCAGGCAATTTATAACCCTCCTCTGCCCAAACTCAACCCAGGCCTTTTCTCCCACACTCTCTTGGAATAGCTTGGCTCCTCTTTGCAGGCTCCAAAAGCTGGGCTTAGTCAGATGTTCCTCAAACGCTGCTGGGGAAGGGGGGCCAGGCTGGGCTGGCTCCTCACTCCTGATAAGCTTTGCTATATATAAAACTGCGTGGCTGGCTGCTGATAGCGCTAATGAAACCTTCTGTTAACTCTTCTCACACAGCAGCAGCAGGTACAGGAGGTGCCACTGGCTCTCCCCGAGTTCGTTTTGGTAATTAAGAGCGAGTTCTTAATTGCAGGCGCTCAGCCCTGCATTGCAGAACCGCCGCTGCCGCAACCCCCGATGTCAGCGATGAGGAAATGGTGAAACTGCCCAAAAAAAGGGAATCAGTCCAAGCCCAACTGCAGGGGAGAAGTTAAAAAAAAAAAACAAAAACCAACCCCACAAACTGAAAAGAGTCAATTCTTCCTGCAAAAATGTCACACAACAGAGATTCACCTCGGGGGATTGATTACACGAACCTGCGGAAATGTGGGGATTTAAATACTGCAGGCAGCTAATTCAGCTCTTCCTGGAGCTGCAGAAACATCCTTTAGCTGCAGGAACTCTTCTGGAGGAGGTTTTGTTTTGCATGGATCAGCTGGCTGAGGATGGCACCTGCGTGCGGAGTCACCTGCTGGCAGCTGGCGCGTGACACCGAGCACGGAGAGGGGACAAGGTGAGGTATGGGGGTGGGACACTGGCAGGGGAGCTGCTGGAGGGATGGTGGCATCCAGCTCTGGGATTTGGTGTCCTTCCCAGTTTGTGGCATCCAGCTCTGGGGTAGGGTGTGCTGCTTCCCAGTTTGTGGCATCCAGCTCTGGGATTTAGCATTTTTCTTCCCAGTTTGTGGCATCCAGCTCTGGGATTTAGCATTTTTCTTCCCAGTTTGTAGCATACAGCTCTGGGATTTGCTGTCCTGCTTCCCAGTTTGTGGCATCCAGCTCTAGAATTTAGTGTCCTGTTTCCCAGTTTGTGATATCCAGCTCTGGGATTGGGTGTGCTGCTTCCCAGTTTGTGGCATCCAGCTGTGGGGTAGGGTGTCCTGCTTCCCAGTTTGTAGCATACAGCTCTGGGATTTGTTTTCCTTCCCAGTTTGTGGCATCCAGAGCTAGAATTTAGTGTCCTGTTTCCCAGTTTGTGGCATCCAGCTCTGGGATTTGGCGTTTTTCTTCCCAGTTTGTGGTATCCACCTCTGGGATTTGGCATTTTTCTTCTCAGTTTGTGGCATCCAGCTCTGGGATTGGGTGTGCTGTTTCCCAGTTTGTGGCATCCAGCTCTGGGATTTGGCGTTTTTCTTCCCCGGCTCTGGAATTTGCTGTGCTGTTCCCAGTTTGTGGCATCCAGCTCTGGGATTTGCTGTCCTTCCCACTGTGTGGCTGTCCTGCCCTGGCTGCTGTGGTGCAGCAGGATTTGGGATCAGAGCTGGCCTTTCAGAGCAGGGTTGTCACTGCAGCCAGGAGCTGTCTCCTTGGAGCTGTGGTTTGCTAGCTGGGCACCACAGGAAAGACACAAAGGAAATTCTGGGACTGAAAAGAGAAGAACCAACTTCTCGTGAATTTTGTGGTTTGTGAAAAGGCTGCTGGGCATGTGGGGCTGGTGCTGTTGTGCTGCTTTGCAGCTGCACCCTCACAGGATGGCCAAGGCTGTGTTCCTGTGTCCCTGAGGGGAACACTCCTGCTCGTGTGAGCACTGGAGGTGGTGAAGGAGCAGATGGAAAAGTGCTGGATTGCCTCTCATCAGCAAAGGAGGGTGAGGCAGGAAAGGCTCCTGCCCTGCCTGGGGTGAGCAGGGAATGGGCAACCAAAGCTGCAGAGCTGTGTGGTGGGATGGGACCTGGGCTGTGACAAGGGAAGGACAAACTGGATCTCAGATGGAGTTGGGGGTTTGCAAACTGGGGTGGCCTCTGTGACCTGGGAACAGGCTGGAGCCACCCCTGGCTTTGGGAGGTTGGGAGGGGCAGGAGATGATGTATGAGGGGGCAGAGGCCAACCCATGACAGGAATGGTGAAGAATGGAGATTTGGGTGAGCACTTCAGCCCAAATTGCCAGGAATGGGATAGGTCCAGCCTGTGGTGAGGGATTGGCCTTGGGGACTTGTCAAGGACCTTTTCCAAATGAGCATTTTACAGCTCTCTTGGTTTTATTTAGAGTTAATCCTCTTGCACTTGTGTAAGCACCTAAATAAAACATGACTCATTTAATTAATGACACTGAAATCATGGGACTTTACAACTTCACTTTAGGTAGGAGTTATTTTATCTCCTTTAATGATCACAGCCTCGGTTCATGACACAACACAAATGAAACTTTAAAAAATATATTATTAGGGGATTTTAACCTATTTTTTTTTAAGGAACCACAGGAAATTTGTTGAGATTTTGGGGAATATTTAAGCAATTTTCTATACTAGGAAATAGTGAAATATTGTCGTCATTGTGTTGACTTTAGGAACTGTATAATCACCTCAGAAATGCACCTGCTGAGTTTTGTGGGATATTTCCTGCAAAAGCTGGTCAGAAAAGTGCAAAAACTGGCTGAAGGATTCTTCAAAAAGTGTTTGAGGTTAAATGTACATCTGTGAGAGAATGCATTAGTCATCCTGACCTCTTATTGCGGCTTGAAAACGGCTTTGAATATGAAAATGGATTTTATCTCTCTCTTTTTGAAGTAGTTCCTTCCTTTTTTTTTTTTTTTGTTGTGTGCACTTTTCCTGATGTGGTCACCCTGTGCTGAACACTGGGGAGGTCACACCTGGAATTCTGGGGGCAGTTTGGGACATTGTACACATCCAGGGAAGGGAATGGAGCTGGGAAGGGGCTGGAGAATTCCTGAGGGAGCTGGGAAGGGGCTGAGCCTGGAGCAAAGGAGGCTCAGGGGGCCCTTGTGGCTCTGCACAAGTCCCTGCCAGGAGGGGACCCAGGGACACAGGGACAGGAGGAGAGGGAACGGCCTCAGGCTGGGCCAGGGGAGGTTTGGTTTGGATTTTAGGGAAAATTCCTTCATGGAAAGGTTTGTCCAGGCCTGGCACAGCTGCCCAGGGCAGTGCTGGAATCCCCATCCCTGGAGGGATTTAAAATCCATGTGGATGTGGCACTTGGGGACGTGGGGCAGTGGTGGCCTTGGCAGTGCTGGGGGATGTTTGGACTCTATCTCAGGGAGCTTTTCCAGCCTGAAAGTTTCCATGATTCTGTGATGGAGTTTTTTGATCTGACCCCTGCCTGTTCCAAGCCTGACCTGTGCAGTTTCAGATATCACATCCCAATATCTTCACAGCCCTTGCCTTGCTTCATTCTGAGCCACTCAGGCATGGAAAAGAAATCTCTCCTTTTTTTTTTTTCTCCCTTCATTTCCAGAACTGTGGGGCTGCAGACAAGCCAAGCTGTGCAATACACGAGCAGTCAATGTACATTTTTCCCAAATTAAGGCTGCAGAGTTCATTATGCTCCTGCTTTTAAAAACATCCTGCTTTTAATTCAGTTTATGTCACAGAATATCAACACAACCGCTTTGAGTAATCCTGGTGAGCAAAGAACACAAGGAAATGAAAGAAAAGGGATCCCTGTCACTCTCAGCGCTGCTGCTGCCTCCTGGTGACCATGGAATAGTTGGGGTTGGAAGGGACCTTTGAAGCTCCAACTCATCCCCGTGGCCCAGCCCATCCACTCCTCTGGGTGCATTTGTGGCAATCCCATTGATTGAAAAATCCCTCCTGCCTGTTTCCAAGTGGGGCAGTCACTCAGTGAGGGTGGCATGTCACCAGCAGTGTCACTTAATCCTGGCTGCACAGCCCTGGTAATGCAGGGATTAATCTGCTGCTGACAACTCCTGATTTATATTCCTGGGAGATCCCGGCCTCGCTAATTGAAATGGATTGGAACTCGTGTTCTCCCTTATAGGTTTGGGTTTGGAGACTTCAGGGTGCTGGGGGAGATGCACAGAAATAGCTGGACTGGGTAGAATTTAAAAATTAGTGTTACAAATGCAGTAATTTTTATCTGCATTCAGATAAAATTCTCTTTAAATATCATTTTTTTTGGAACAAATAATGGATTTGCCACATCTGCTGACCTCCTCTTCCACGGAGATCAAAGCAAATATAATAATTTGTCCACCTGAATTAGACACAAAGTGACTGAATAAGTAAGACAGTCTATCAAGCTTGATTATTCCAAATGGAAATTGATTTTATTCGGTTAATTGGGGCTTTGCCTCGCTCGGTCTCTTACGTGTAAATGATTATTCTGATTTGTAACTTTTTAATCTAATTATTGCCATCTCTTTGAAATGATCTTTACCGAGGGTATTTGTATAGAGTACGTGAGGAATTTTTACAGTCAGATCTAATTTTGTGGGCAGTTGTATTAAATTATAGATCATTATAAAATTATATAATTGTCCCTTAAATTCCCTCCTTGTTTCTGAAGGGGTTGGAAACAAAGCTTGCCTGGTTTTTATTTGTACAATAACCCCGAAATTGAGTGGGATGTAAACAGTCCCATTAAAAAATTATGGGGTTATGGTGAAATTTAAATGTTCATCACAGAGTGTTTTCTAATTTATCACGTGGCTGAATTTTGAGGAATGTTTCCCAAGTTTGGAGAGGTCCCTTCTTGAGTTTCTTGCTGGGCTGCACTGAACACGTGCACAGACTTCTCCACAAACTCCATTCCTTTTTTTCCTCTGGATTTTAGGATATCCTGAGTCTCGAGGAAGAATTACAAGCATTCAAAATTAAGAAAATGAAAACTCAATCTGTTTGGGTTTTTAAAGCTCCGGGTGTTAAAGCAATGTCAAAACATGGGACTTGATCAAACTTCTGGAAATTGGATTTGGGGCTGAATGTCTAACCCCACATAACAGATAATTATGGGATGGTTACCCCAAGGAGGAGGAATTGTGCAAAGTTGGTTCCAGCTGATGGCCCATGGAGGGTAGGGTGTCCCTGGTGGGCTGGGGGCAGGAATCCAATGTCCTGCTGCTCCACAGGCTTTGGTGCCCAAAAAATGGAATGGGGATGGTTGTGGTCAGGGAGATCTGTGGGACTTGGCACTTCCCAGAGCTGGTTGTTCATTTTCCATGGAAACATGAGGAATGAAGGGTTTAACTCCAGCTGGATGGGGCTTGGAGCGAGCTGGGGCAGTGGAAGGTGTCCCATGGATGGGATGGGTTTTAAGGTTCCTTCCAGCCTAAACCTTTCTGGGATTCCATCTTGATGCGAATTCCTAATTTGCCCGTGCTCCTTTGGAAAAGGGAGGAGCGCTGCTCTTCCCAGTTATTTTGTGGGATTGTAGTTATTAAAACACCTGATTTAGGGGAACAGTTTCCTTGGGAATGCTGCGGCACTGACTGCTTACCCTGATGACATAATGGGGCAATAAAGCCCTAACCACAAATAAGGTCATGGGAGAGCAATTCCAGTTAAACTGTAACCTGCCACTGCCTGGGATGGGTCAGCAGACAGTCCCTGACTTTCTTGAAGCCAGAGCTTCAGGAAAAAAAGAAAACAGCTGCAATCAGCCCAGCTGGAAGTGGGAGCAGCTCCTGGTGCCTGGGATTCCAGCCAAGAAGGAGCTGCCGTGCCGGCTCACCTGCTCCAGGTAGGGGAACCCTCAGGCAGCTGGAGAAACTGGCACTGGGGCTTGAGATTCTTCTCATGGAATCCCAGGATGGGTTGGGTTGGAAGGGACCTTAGAGCCCAACCCATTCCATCCCTGGGCAGGGACACCTTTCCCTATCCCAGGATGCTCCAAGCATGTCCAGCCTGGCCTTGGGCACTGCCAGGGATCCAGGGGCAGCCACAGCTGCTCTGGGGGCTCCTTACAGGGACCAGCAGTGTGTTGGGATTTATGGGTGGAAAGCAGGAAGAGCAAAGAGGGAGGGTGGCTGTGTTTCCTCATTCCCTTTTTGGTGTTTTTATTGTTTTTTTTAATTAAACTCCCAAATTTTTGAGATCAGCACTTGGTGTGGCCTATGGCGTTGTCAGCCTACAGTGACAAAGCTTTTGTGTCTCTCATTTTCAGTTCTGTTCTCTGAACTGATGGTGCTTATCCTTGCAAATGTGACTTTGACAGCACTGAGAGTCTGGGGCAGGACCTGAGCTCTGGGATTCGAAAGCTTGGAGGGAAAACACAAATCCCAACAGCCTCTCCATCTCCTCTGTGTCACCTGGGCTGCCTGTCTGATGTTTTCCTGCTTTAGGAGGATGCAAGGGATGAGCACCAATTTCACCTGCTCTGAAGCAGCTGGTGCATCCTTGGGAAAAGGAGCAGGATCCAGATCTGCAGCAGGGCCACGTGACAGCACGCAGGTTTTGTTGGCCTATTTTCTCAAAGCCCAGGTTTTACTCCTGAGCTGTCAGGTCAGATGAGGATTCAGTTCTGCGGCCAAAATAGAAATTAGCCATGTGTGGTAATCCATTAATCCCTGGAAATAATGGCATTTATTCACGTTTTGGGGAGCTGGGCTGTCCTTGTGACACCTCCTCGGGCTGGGCAAGGAGCGGCCGTGGTGATTCCAGGAGAAGCTGCCCAGAGGTGTCACGGGCTGCCCTGACTCCTGAGCTCTGATCCCTCTGGAATTGCATTTACATTCCAGGTGCTTTGACTCCTTGGATGGGGAAGCTGTGGCTGCCCCTGGATCCCTGGAAGTGTCCAAGGCTGGGTTGGATGGGGCTTGGAGCAACCTGGGGTGGTGGAAGGTGTCCCAGAGTAGTGATAAAGTACAGGAATAATCAGTCCGTGGGGTTAAACCTGAAGTGCCTGAGCCATTCATGATAGAATCATGGAATCACTGAGGTTGGAAAAATCTTCCAAGATCATCCAGCCCAAGCTGTGCCTGATCCCCACCTTGTCCCCACTCAGAGTGTTGAGTGCCACCTCCAGGAATCCCTGGGACACCTCCAGGGATGGGCACTCCAAACCTCCCTGGGCACTTCCAAGCCCTGAGCCTCCTTTCCATACAAAAATGGGATTTTAAGGACTTCTAGGGCTCCTTTTCTGTGGCTGCTGTGAGGGGTTTGGAGCTGTGGGAACACGAAATGTTCCCTGCCAGAAGGGGCTGGGGCAGGGACACCTCTGCTGCTGGGGCTGGATTGGATGGATGTTCCCTTTTGGGAAAAGCCTTTGGGATTCTGGTGTTCAGGATCCCAGAAGTGAGGCTGGAAAAGAGCTCCGAGGTCCTGGAGTGCCCCCTGTGCCCCATGGCCAGGCTGTCCCCAGAGCCCTGAGTGCCACCTCCAGGAATTGCTGGGACACCTCCAGGGATGGGCACTCCAACCCTCCCTGGGCACTGCCAAGGCCTGAGCCCCCTTTCCATGGGGAAATTCCTGCTGCTGCCCACCCTGAGCCTGCCATGGGCAGTTCCAAGGCCTGAGCCCCTTTTCCATGGGGAAATTCCTGCTGCTGCCCACCCTGAGCCTGCCCTGGGCAGTTCCAAGGCCTGGCCACCCTTTCCATGGGGAAATTCCTGCTGCTGCCCACCCTGAGCCTGCCCTGGGCACTGCCAAGGCCTGAGCTCCCTTTCCATGGGGAAATTCCTGCTGCTGCCCACCCTGAGCCTGCCATGGGCAGTTCCAAGGCCTGAGCCCCCTTTCCATGGGGAAATTCCTGCTGCAGCCTGCCCTGGGCAATTCCAAGCCCTGAGCTCCCTTTCCATGGGGAAATTCCTGCTGCTGCCCACCCTGAGCCTGCCCTGGGCAGTTCCAATGCCTGAGCTCCCTTTCCATGGGGAAATTCCTGCTGCAGCCCACCCTGAGCCTGCCCTGGCAGAGTTTGAGGCCAATCCTCATCCCATTGCTGTTTCCTTGGGAGCAGAGGCCGACCCCAGGGAATAAAGGCTGGATGCAGCAGGATGTGAGTGGATAAATCCACTCCATCCCTGTGTGGTTTTCAAGGCAGCTCCTGTTTCTTTTTCCAGCAGTTGCCCTGCAGCAGAGCTGTGTAATAACACCAGTTTGTCTCTCCCTGGATCTTTCCCTTCCCACTTTTATCAGCGAAATGCTTCTTTTGTAGCACGTGGTTGTCCTTCCTTGTTCAGTTGTGCTTTTCTCCCAGGAGAGTTGTTACTATTTTTTTCCTCCTTGTTTTACCAGGCTGTATCATGACTTTGTGCCTTTGTGAGTAAGGAGAGTGTGGGAAACGCTGCTGTGCCTGCAGCAGTGGGGATTTTTTGGGTTCAGAAAATGATATTGTTGCAGGCTTGTACAGGAAGGCCATAAATATAAATAAAGAGTAAAATTCAGGGTTTTTTTGGGTTCAGAAAATGATATCATTGCAGGCTTGGATGTGAAGTCCATAAATATAAATAAAGGGTAAAATTCAGGGGTTTTTTTTGGGGTTCAGAAAATGATATCAATGCAGGCTTGTACATGAAGGCCATAAATATAAATAAAGAGTAAAATTCAGGGTTTTTTGGGGGTTCAGAAAATGATATCGATGCAGGTTTGTACGTGAAGGACATAAAAATAAAGAGTAAAATTCAAGGGTTTTTTTGGGGTTCAGAAAATGATACCATTGCAGGCTTGGATGTGAAGGCCAGAAATATAAATAAAGGGTAAAATTCAGGGTGGTTTTTTGAGTTCAGAAAATGATATCGTTGCAGGTTTGTCTGTGAAGGCCAGAAATATAAATAAAAAGTAAAATTCAGGGTTTTTTTGGGGGGGTTCAGAAAATGATCTCGTTGCAGGCTTGGATGTGAAGGCCATAAATATAAATAAAGAGTAAAATTTAGGGTGTTTTTTGGGGTTCAGAAAATATCAATGCAGGCTTGTATGTGAAGGAAATAAATATAAATAAAGGGTAAAATTCAGAGGTTTTTGTGGGATCGCAGCTTGGGCACCTCCCCATCCACCCCAGTGGGAAGAGAAGGGACAGGATGAGGGGAAATGGCCCCAAGTTATGCTGGGAAGGTTTAGATTGGAAATTAGGGAAAATTCCTTCATGGAAAGGGTTGTCCAGCCCTGGCACAGGGCAGTGGTGGAGTCCCCATCCCCAGAGGGATTTCAAAGCCACGTGGATGTGACCCTGGGGACATGGACACTGTGGCCTTGGCAGTGCTGGGGAATATTTGGATTTGATGACCTTTTCCAGCCTTCATTCCATGATTTTCTTCTTGGTCCTGCTGAGCCCTCAGTTGCAGCTCCTGGATTTCCTTGGAGTTTTCCTCCTCCTCATTTTATAGAGGTGGAAATGCAAAGGGCTTTGGCCAAACCCAAACCCTCAGAATTTGCAGAATCTTTGTTTTGTTTATTTCTGATTAATTTTGGGACACCTCAGCGTGTTCCAGCCACGCTTTCTCACATCCCAGGGAACGGATTCCAGGGGTCTGGCAGGGGATTGGCATCTGGAAAACCCTCCTGACAGGGATTTGGAGAGAATTGCTGATGTTCCTTTTGCTTTCTGCTCTCCTGGAAACCTTCCAGCAACTTCAATTATTCCGTGGGGTTTTTTTTAAGGAGCTGGGTGTATTTTAAGGATGAGAGAGTGAGCTCAGCCTTGGAAAATCAGCCCCTGCCAGGATTGATTACCCGAAATTCCAGCAGATTTCAGCAGCCTTTGCTGAGGGTGGAAATCATCCCAACATTCAGCACCTCTCCCCTGTTAATTCCACTTTTATTCCGGCTTTATTCCACATTTTTCCAGCTCTTCCTTCCTTTCCCTGCCCTTCAGTTCCATTCAGCGCTGCAGTGTGTCGCAAGCTTTGTAATTATAAATATAATATAATTATAAATTGTTAATTTGGGGCGTTTATATAATGCTAAAAGTGATGCAGGCGCAGTTTGCAGTGAGGGGTTGAACACAATGAATTGTTTAATCCCAAGAATGGGATTGGAAAACCCCAAGAATGGGATTAGCTTGTAAGACATTTAGGCTGCTTAAATTAGAAATAGGAGTAGAAGGAATTAAGGAGTAAATTAATAGGAAGCTGGACTGAGGGGAAAAAAAAAAATCAAAAAAAAATAAAGTTTGATGCTAATAATACTTTTTATTATTCTTTTTTCACTTATTGTAGTAGAGAAAAAAAAAATTGAGCTTCCCAAGTGTGTATCCAAGGAATACCAGCTGTGTGCTGAGCTTGGATTTACTCCTGGGTGTAGGAGTTTGAATTTACTCCTGGGTGTAGGAGTTTGAATTTACTCCTGGGTGTAGGGCCAGGCTTTGGAGAGGCTGGGAATGACTGGGAATATTTCCCTTGTGAGGAACAGGCAGAAAGGTGCTGTGAAAGTTGTTGTCACAGGCGATTTTTCCTCTATTTGAGCTTATCCAGGGATTATTTCTGGTGGATTATCCCACTTTACATGGAAAGGAAGGATTTTCTGATGGTTATTCTAATGACTGCCAAATTCCTGGGTTTTTCAGCGTGTTGTTAGGACTGTGGAAATTGTGCTGTTAAATTCAGTGTATCACCCTGGAACAGGGAGCTCTGGTGAGCATTTCCAGGGATAGAATTTTAGCAGTGACTGCAGAGCCACCATCTGGATAAATCCTGCCATTTGTGCACCAAGGAAAGGTTGGGTGAAAATATTTCTAAATCAAGCAGGGCTGGCTAATGGCTGAGATGGGAGCCTCTCCTAATTAATCTGTTCATTAGGGATTGGATAAATACACAACAAATTAATAACAACATTTATTTTCCTCTCAATTTAGAGATATTGGATTATTTCTGGATGTGTTTATTTACCTCCATCCATGAATTTCCCTGAATTAAACAGCAGCATGTTCTCATCATGCTTTTCCTCCAATTTTCTTCACACTGGAAATTATTTTCTGGTCTCACCAACCCTGGAATTTTATGTTTGGGAAGCTGACTCAGCTGTGGCAAACATTCCCCCAGGGAATTCATCCATGGAGCACCTCAGCTGTGGATAAAGGAGTCAAGTGGGATAAGGAAACTCTGAAAAGTTAAAGGGACTTGGAGCTTTCTGGGTGGTAAAAGGCTTTTCCTCTTTGTTATGAATTTCCCTCTTACCTCTGGGAATGACTGCCAGGATTGTGTCCTCAGTGTCCTCAGGTGGCTTTTTTTTATGGATGGAGTATTCTTGCCCTGATTTCTGGTGTTGTCTGTGAACTATGGCAGTGTTGCCATTCTGTTGTTGGATTCAAAACCTCCTTAATGAATTTTTGGTGTGCACAAGTTGTATTTTCTTTTTCTTTTTGCATCAAAACTGAACATTCAGTGCTAAGGTGATGGGAGAGTCTCAAACAGGCTTTAAATAAATTTATATTTCAAGCAAACATTGCTTTTACTTTTAGCTTCCTTCTGCCACAAGGAAAAAAAAAAAAAGAAAGCCACGATATTGATTTGACCTGAAAATTTATCTTCTGCTCTGCTCTGCTTTCTTCCAGGTCCAGGATGGAACATTCCTGCTGGCTCCTGCTGCTCTGTGTTAGTTTCATTTTTGCACAAGCTCTGCCACCCAATGGAACGGAGCTGCCCAAAACCACCACAACAACCAGTAAGGACCTGGGGGTGGGATGGGCATGGAACCCTGTTGGAACTGGGGAGGGATCCCTGGTGGTGCAGTCCCAGGGTGTTTTTGTAGGACTTTGACCCCACTAACAGAGTTCTGATGGTGCCAGGTGCTCTCAGGGTTTGGTCTGCACGTGAGAAATGTTGGGGTTTCATTTTCTCTTTGCCATGGAAGGGGAAAACGCGGCAGAGAGGGAGGAGCTGCAAGGTCTGCATGGCCCAGGAGAGCTGAGTTTTCTTTTTTTTTTCTTCTTTTTTTTTTGGCTTTTTTTTTTGTTTTTTTTTGTTTTTTCTTTTGGTTTTTTTGTTGGGGTTAAATGTGTGAGATGGTATTTTTGTTTGGACTTAAATGTTTATTAATTCTTATCTATGTTACAGTCTCACAAACTGAGTTCTACAGCACTTCTAGCTAAAAAACTAAAAAATGTCTCTCAATCTCTCTCTACTAAGTCCATTTAAGGACGAACTGTCCAATTAAGAAATGACACCTAAATTATTTTTACTTTTAAACCTATTTTACTTTTTTTAACCTAAAAACCGATCACCCATGGCCTGCAATGCAGTTTTTCTATTTAATTACAAAATACCACCTAGACCTGTGAAGAAGGTGAAACAGAAGGTTTAACTTCTGCTTTAAAGTTTCTATTTTGCTTTATATACATATATTACTATATTTTAAAACTTTAAACTCTTATGTTTTTTACTATGTGATATCACACACTTTTATTCAAACTATACAGATACAATCCTAGTTCTAGTATTTAATTTTGGAAGCCTTTTTCCACGGCCTCAGGTCAGTGCAGTGTTTGCTTGGGGGTCAGTGCCTGGCAGCACAGAAAGCCTGAAATTCTCAGTGCCCAGGGTTCCAACACTGGAGCTGCCCTGGGGGTCTGAGGGTATGTGGGCACAGATAACAGAAATTAAACTTTCATTAGAAAACAGGATTGAATAGATTGAAATGCCGTGAGGATGCTTTACATGAGTCCTGTGTTTCTCATGCAAAGACCCGAGGAGGGGGTGAAGTGCAGGTGTCGTGTGGAAGGTCCTGCCAGGTGAAAAACAGCAGAGTTGTTGTTGTTGTAGGTGCTGACAGCCTCTCCTCCTCTCTGGGCCACCCCAGCACCTCATACTCATCCTCATTTCTGTGGCAGAATTTCTCCCTCCTCAAACCCTCCCACAGCCACATCCCAACACGGGACAGCCCTGAGGAGAGGCTTGTTCAGGGGAAATTTGGGGGTTTGGGGAAGTGTCCCAGACCTGGGAGCAGCCTGGGATAGTGCAGGGTGTCCCTGCCCAAGGGATGGATTGGGATAATCCTGGAGGCCCTTTCCAGCCCAAACCAGGGAGCTGGAGCTGCTGCTGTCCCACAATGTGACCACATTTTGGTCACCATATTTTAGTCACTGATGTTGACCCCCAGTGTTTCAGAGCTGAGCTGTTGCTTTATTTGCTTTTCACCTGCCTGTGAACTTCACACCCCTGGGGAAGGAGAGGAGTGGAATGCCAGGCTGGGCTCGTGGCTCCTTGGATTGTTTTGGTTCTTGGTTGTTGTAATTTAAATGGAAATAGGGGAGATGTAGATGGAATCTTGGGAGGAAAATAAGGGTGGGCAGGCCCTGGCACGGGGTGCCCAGAGAAGCTCTCAGCTGGTCCAACCCAGCTGGGTTAACTGGGTTGGTTTAAGTTACAAACCCATCCGAGCTCTTTTTCCCTGAATCCAGAGGGAGATGTTTGCACAAGGTTTCCCAAATACTGATTTGTGAAGGGAGAACCTCCAGCAGCAAGGTGGGGACCAGGAAGGACCAACCTGGAGAGGAGAAGCTCCAGGGAGAGCTCAGAGCCCATGGCAGGGCCTGAAGGGGCTCCAGGAGAGCTGGAGAGGGACTGGGGACAAGGATGGAGGGACAGGACACAGGGAATGGCTTTAAGCTGAAAGTGGGGAGATTTAGATGGGATTTGGGCAGGAATTGTTCCCTAGGAGGGTGAGCAAGGGCTGGGCTGGAATTCTCAGAGCAGCTGTGGCTGCCCCTGGATCCCTGGCAGTGCCCAAGGCCAGGTTGGACATTGGGGCTTGGAGCAGCCTGGGACAGTGGGAGGTGTCCCCATGGCAGGGGTGGCTCTGGATCATTTTCAGGGTTTTCCCATCCCAAACCTGCCCTTGATTCGTTGTTAATTCAGGTGTGAGCATTTCCCTTCTCCAGACTGTGACTGCGGGGTGGGTGCAG
Organism: Acrocephalus scirpaceus scirpaceus; assembly: GCA_910950805.1. Classification (NCBI taxonomy): domain Eukaryota; kingdom Metazoa; phylum Chordata; class Aves; order Passeriformes; family Sylviidae; genus Acrocephalus; species Acrocephalus scirpaceus. The sequence goes on from OU383781.1 coordinate 60,824,722, forward strand.
CTCCTCCCAGGCACTCCCAGAGCTCAGAGGGGAAATGGGGATTGGGAGAACAAGGGGGGCTGCACCATCAGCAGTGACAATCTCAGCGTGGCTGTGCTTAGAGCTTCCAAAAAAACCTGATTATTAATAGAAATGAAGCTTTAGCCGGGTGTAAATTCGCTAATTAATCAGTTTGAAGTGTTGTCAAGTCGTTTTTGGCCTCTGTTTCTTGTCTGGCACCTGGAGCTGTAGAAAAACAAGTCACTAATATTGGGCTGAATATGTCAGAATATGGGAATTGAGAAGGGGAAGTCACTTGTTGTTTTTATCACTTCCCAGAATTTTAATGACACGAGCACAAAGGGAGTTTTGTCATCAAGAGTTGTTCATCTTCAGCACTTAATTCCAAATTGTGTCGGATTTAAGGCTGATAATATGGATAAGAGTAATCTGATCATCCCTGTTTTAATTAAATCTTAATTTCAGTGATAGGATTCAGAAGTGATTGGTGTGACTCAACTGTTTTTTCCTAAATATCAAAGCCTTCCTGGCTTTGCAGTGAGGAAGAGTTTTGTCTGACACACAGATAGGTGCACCCTGAAAATACATTGCTGCAGAAAGAGTGCCAAGATAATTGGATTATCTAATCCATTTGATAGCCATTGAACTAATCAGGCATTTTTAAATACAAAAATAAAGGTTTTTTGATTGAAGCATAAAGAAAATTCCATTTAACAGACTCTGGAAAGAACGAAAAGATCCTCCAAAAATTCAGCTTTCCTTTTGCAATGCTAATTTGATGAGTGATCCCAAAAGATACTTTTGATTCTGAAAGGAATTGGGTATAGATGATTTCATGTCATTATTTGAACTGCCTTGATATTTTTTTTTTTCAAAGACTTGCTGAATTACAATGTCAGCTTTGTTCTCATTTGAAACACACTTACCTTGTCTGGATGGGTCGATTTTTAGCACCGCTGCCATTTCACCTCCTACCAGAACACCCTGAAATTGCTGCCATGAAATTGCTACCTTGAGGTTGCCCTTTCAGAAAATGAGAATATTCTGGGGTTTATTGCACTGCCATTGACTGGAAATTTGCCCTGATATTTACTCCAGGTATTCAGCTGAATTAAATAAATATAAACCACCAAACCAGACTGGTTTGGGTTGGAAGAAACCATCTAGCTCTGACTTCCAAGCTGATATTTATTAGGATTTGCATAAATAAATGTGTATTTCCAGTACAGACACCTTAATGCTTTCAGATCCTTGTTACAGCCTGTTTATTCATGAGATTGTCCATGACAATCCCATAACTCCTGGTAATTCAAACATTTGTAAATTCCCCAGGATTAATCATAGTCTGGATTATTTTACTTCCTCTTGTATTTTTACTTGTTGGAGTTGTTGAGATGTGAAAGCAGCCTGGCAGTTGCAGTTGCAAACCTTTAAATGCCTTTCCAAACGTTTCCATTCCACTGGTATTTACTCCAGCAGGGTTCGTGGTGCCTTTGAATCCTTAAAATTCCTTTTTCTCACTGATGTCTGAACGTTCAGAGGGATGAATTTATCAGAGGAGTTGCAGGTTAAAAGGCAGGAATTGGGGCAGCCTTCAATGCTGGTTTCAACTTCCAACAAGTCAGTGGGGATGTGAAATTCTGATTATTTCCCTCTCTGCTCCACTCTGGACAGACCCACCCAGGACAGCGTGTCCAGCCCTGGGGTCCCAGCATGGGAAGGCAAATCCAGGGATCTCCTTAATTCCTGGGAAGCTGGACAGAGCAACACAGACACAACCAGTGTGGTTCCATCAGGTGTTCTCTGTTTATTATCTCGAAATGATGGATTAAATACAATTCCAGGTAGTTTAGTTACAGGTGTTTTCTAATTGGCGTTCAGATAGAAAAGAATGCAAACAATCCCAACCTTAAGGTAGCAACTGTGAGCCCACTATAACTATAATATAATATATAAATTATTATAAATAATATATAAATTATTATAAATAATAACTATAATATGTAATAGTAAAATACACCTTAATCTAATTTCTTGCTGTGCCACAGGCCTGAATGTGAGGCCCAGCCTGGGATGGTTCAGATCTGATCCCAAAATCCATCATGCCCCCACCCTGTTCCCTAAGAAATTCTGCCACAGGAAGGACGTGGAGCTGTTGGAATGAATCCAGAGGAAGCACCAAAATGTTCAGTGGATGGAGGAAAGGCTGGGAGAGCTGGGATTGTTCAGGCTGGGGAAGAGAAGATTTGGGGTGACCTCAGTGTGGCCTTACAGAGCCTGAAGGGGCTCCAGGAGAGCTGGGGAGGGATTTGGGATAAGGATGGAGGGACAGGACACAGGGAATGGCTTTAAACTGGAAGATTTGGATTGGATCTTGGGCAGGAATTGTTCCCTGGCAGGGTGGGCAGGGGCTGGGATGGAATCCCCAGAGCAGCTGTGGTTGCCCCTGGATCCCTGGCAGTGCCCAAGGCCAGGTTGGACATTGGGGTTGGAGCAGCCTGGGACAGTGGGAGGTGTCACCATGGCAGGGGAGGCACTGGGTGATTTTTAAAGTCCCTTCCAGCCCAAACTCTGTAGTTTCCAGGAGATACCCAGGGGTGGGACTTCCCTGCCAGCCTCGTGGTGGAGAAAATGAGGCAGCATCGGAAAGTTGAGCTATGGAGGAGGAGTCTGGCTCACTTTATTTGGTATTTAAATGCCAGGGGGATGCTCAGTGCTGGGTGACACTCAATTCCAAGAATTAATTTGCAAAGCAGAACTTCAGGAAGAGGTGATTTGGGATCAGGGCTGGGTGACATTTAAAGGTCCCTCCAGCCCAGACTGGGATTCTGTGCCTGCAGTGCCAGGTGGGCTGTGCTGGCTTTGCCCCAGTGGGATTCAGCTCTGAGATATTAAATTCACATTTGCTGTGCTTGCCTCCTGTTCCTGCTGCCTGTGGGTGCTGCTTTCCCTCCCCTCCCTGTCTTTTTTCCTTTGCCCTTCCTTTATTTCATATTTTTTTTCTCTGTTTTGGGTTTGTGCTTCACATATCCCAGTCAAATCTGGTTATCAGCTGCTTCCCTCCTGCAGCCATGGCAGGGTTGGGGTTTTCTCTTCCAAAAATACCCTGAGAGGGTTTGGTGTGAGTTCTGTCACATTCCCTGTTGGTTTCACATTCAATTGTTTGTGATATCTCTGGGGTTTGAAAGGAAGATCAGACCTGTGCAGAAATAGAGTTGGTTCTTGTGGCATTTCTCCTGTGATCACATAAAGATTGTTTTGTGACACATCAGAATAATTTCAGGTTTAGGGCAAAGTTTGCCTTGCCAGCTTGCTTTTGTAGAGTGGGGGAAAAAAGTTTTAATTCCGCTTTTAATCACAGAATTTACCCCAAAATGCGAAAGATGGAGAAATCTCCAAGGATGGAGAAAATCAGAATTGGGGAGGGAGTGTGGAGAGGGCATCACTGATGTTAATTCCCTGTTTCCTTGGGGAATTTTGTGTTTGTCACTCATGGGAAGTGGGAACATCCCAACCCTGGAGGAAATGAAGCCTCAAATTCTCAGCTTCCAGGGTTCCAACTTCCAGAGGGAGCCATGGGCCAGCAGCCCCAGGAATTGGGGCAGGGAGAACCCTGGGTCAGCCTTGGTGGGTGCTCAGGAAGCACCAGGGGCTGTCAGTGCCCTCCTGGTGATAATAACCCCCCTCCCTGGGGAATATTAAAGTCACTTTTTTGTTGTATCTCTAAAAAAAATACCCTTGGGATGAACTTTGGCTGGCTGTGAATGGAAATCCTGATGGTTTTGGGCCACAACTCCTGGAGTGGGAGCTATGGAAAAGTTGCTTTGGAGGATTTGTCTCTGCTGCTTCCATTTACCCCAGTGTTTCAGGCATCAATTTTTCAAGGAATTGTGATTAAAAAGTTCATTCAGGCCTTTGTTCCCCTTGAAATCCCCCTGGGTCTGGAGACAGTTGTGTTGGCCAGAGACATTTCAGCCTCTGAGCCTGCAGTGCAATTTTGAGACTTTTTGGGGAGATTTTGAGACTTTTGGGGGGAGATTTTGAGACTTTTGGGGGAGATTTTGAGACTTTTGGGGGAGATTTTGAGACTTTTGGGGGAGATTTTGAGACTTTTGGGGGAGATTTTGAGACTTTTTGGGGGAGATTTTGAGACTTTTTGGGGGAGATTTTGAGACTTTTTGGGGGAGATTTTGAGACTTTTTGGGGGAGATTTTGAGACTTTTTGGGGAGATTTTGAGACTTTTTGGGGAGATTTTGAGACTTTTGGGGGAGATTTTGAGACTTTTGGGGGAGATTTTGAGACTTTTGGGGGAGATTTTGAGACTTTTGGGGGAGATTTTGAGACTTTTGGGGGAGATTTTGAGACTTTTGGGGGAGATTTTGAGACTTTTGGGGGAGATTTTGAGACTTTTGGGGGAGATTTTGAGACTTTTGGGGGAGATTTTGAGACTTTTGGGGGAGATTTTGAGACTTTTGGGGGAGATTTTGAGACTTTTGGGGGAGATTTTGAGACTTTTGGGGGAGATTTTGAGACTTTTGGGGGAGATTTTGAGACTTTTGGGGGAGATTTTGAGACTTTTGGGGGAGATTTTGAGACTTTTGGGGGAGATTTTGAGACTTTTGGGGGAGATTTTGAGACTTTTGGGGGAGATTTTGAGACTTTTGGGGGAGATTTTGAGACTTTTGGGGGAGATTTTGAGACTTTTGGGGGAGATTTTGAGACTTTTGGGGGAGATTTTGAGACTTTTGGGGGAGATTTTGAGACTTTTGGGGGAGATTTTGAGACTTTTGGGGGAGATTTTGAGACTTTTGGGGGAGATTTTGAGACTTTTGGGGGAGATTTTGAGACTTTTGGGGGAAATTTTGAGACTTTTGGAAATTTAACAAAAATGCGATTTTGGGGCTACATTTATAAATATACTGATATTAAACAGAGGTAAAAAATGAGACCACGCTGTGCCTTACTCACAGGCTCTGCAAGGGTGAAGCCATTGGGAAGCAGCTGCAAGGATTTGGGAACATTTATGCCCAGCTGTAAAGAAAAAGGGATTTCTCGTGGATTTTGACCCAATTTCCTTGTGAAATGGTAGGAGGAGAGGCGAGGTCTCGGGGCAGAGAATGAAATCAGTCGTGGCAGGGGGGTCTGTCCTTGACTAAAGAAATGGGGCAGAAGGTTCAGCTTCTCTTTTCCCAGCTTGGGTTGAGCTTTCAGTGTTTGTCTGGGGATCAGTTCTCCAAAGACATCCCAAAAATGGTGCAGCAGTTCTGGGAAAGGAGGAGAGGGGTGATTTTTTTTTATTGTGTAATGGTCTGAGGGGAATTTTAATTCCCTTGTTGTTTCCCCTGCTCTCATGTCACGGGTCTTGTCACAGAGCTGAAGAGAACCAACAAAACCCTGGAGCAGTGTGAGATGCTGAGGGTGACATTTCCAATCCCCATGGATGTGGCTGCATTTTGTCTGGGAGGGACAAAAATAGAGATTTTTCTGTGTTTGTTTCCTCGCCAGCCCTTGGCTCCAGACAGAGCTGCAAAAACCCTCCACAGAAAGTGTTGGGTGCTTGTTCATCCTCATCCCAACGCTGCTTCCCAGAGTGATTTCCTGACACCCTGCCAAGTCACAGCTTCTGGTTCCAGCTTTGTCATGCCTGTCACTTTTATCTTGGAACACCCTCCGTGTCATCCCTCGTGCCTTTTATTGCCTTCCCTGGCTGTGGATTACGATGTTGACTTAGGAGCTCTTTTTTCCCTGTGTGTCCTGAGCTCACCTGTGCCTCTAAAGGAATTTTTTTCCCGTGCCCTCATACCCTGGTGGAGCACCCAGGGAGTTTCCAGCTGCTGCCAAGACTCAAAATGGTTTTGCAGCCATCAATTCTGGGCAGTGGTTTGATCCATATGAATCTTTTCTGAATTATTGCAGGTGTTAGCTACTCCTAAATATTTTATTGAATCCCAGAATTGTTTGGGATGGAAGGGGCCTTAAAAATCATCCAGTGCCACCCCTGCCATGGCAGGGACACCTCCCACTGTCCCAGGCTGCTCCAAGCCCCAATGTCCAACCTGGCCTTGGGCACTGCCAGGGATCCAGGGGCAGCCACAGCTGCTTTGGGAATTCCAAATCAGCCCCTCCCCACCCTCCCAGGGAACAATTCCTGCCCAAATCCCATCTAAATCTCCCCACTTTCAGCTCAAAGCCATTCCCTGTGTCCTGTCCCTCCAGGCCTTGTCCCCAGTCCCTCTCCAGCTCTCCTGGAGCCCCTTCAGGCCCTGCCAGGGGCTCTGAGCTCTCCCTGGAGCTTCTCCTCTCCAGACCAAAGAGTCCCAATTTTATCTCCCTTAAGCTTGGAGTTTTTGGAAAAATACCTTTAAACCCAAACCATTCCATTGGAGTTGAATATATTTAGTTGGAGTTAATTTATGAGTTCATTAACCCATTGGGAATATTTAACTAATAATAATTTAAATAATGTCTCTCACATTATGCAGAATATATTTTCATATCTTACCCTAAACCCTTTTCTTTGAAAGTGGATCCTCTTTTAATTGATGCAGAGGCTCTTCCCATCTGGTCCCATCTTGGATTTCAGCTCCATTGGAAGCTGGGAGGTTTTTCAATAAAATATTTTATTGAATCCCAGAATGGTTTGGGATGGAAGGGATTTTAAATCCCATCCAGTGTCACCCCTGCCATGGCAGGGACACCTCCCACTGTCCCAGGCTGCTCCAACCTGGCCTTGGGCACTGCCAGGGATCCAGGGGCAGCCACAGCTGCTCTGGGAATTCCATCCCAGCCCCTCCACACCCTCCCAGCCAGGAATTCCTTCCCAATATCCCATCCATCTGTCAGCTCTCAAGGACCACTGTAGGAATGATAAAAAAACCTATTAAAAGTGTGTAAATGTAGTTTAAAAGGGAAAAAAAAATCCGAAATACCAGCAGCAACAGAAATTGTGTTAATTTTGGCAGAGTGGTTGTAGGGTTGTGTTTTGCTTGCTGAAGGTTCAGACTGGGAGTTTGGCTTCCTTCAGTGAAACATGTTGGGTTTTTAATGATTTTAATCTGTTCTGTGTTGAATTATTCAGTGGAACTAAAAGGTTACACAGAAGCATAATGAAAGTGAAAGGTAAAGAGACACATCCCTAAAACTGTGAGCAGAAGGGTTCAGAGACTCAGAGTTTGTACCAGATATAACAAAGATGTTCTTTAATCTCCCCTCTTGAGAAAAATGTCATTATTCCTGCTTGTTCTTAGGTTTATACAGAATTTCAGTGAATGAAATCTATTGGAGACTCAGGATGCTGGGAAAGACACCCAGAAATAGCTGAGCTGGGTACAATTTAAAAATCAGTATTACAAAAGTGGTAATTCTTGTCTGCATTCAGGTATTTCTCTTTAAATACCTTTTTTTTGGATCAAATAACAGATTTGCCACATCTGCTGACCTCCTCTTCCATGGAAATCAAAGCAAATAATTTGTCCACCTGAAAGGTGATGGGTTTGGGTGGTTGAGAAGCAGCTGATGTGCATGAGGGCTCTGCAGCAAACCTTCAAATTCAACCTGGTACCTTACAGCTATTTAACTTTTCTCTGATTACAGGAAAATTTAAAAATATCCTTGATTTTCTCGGCAGTAATGGTTTGGTTGTGCTTTTGACGAGGGAGAAAAAATTTTAAAAAATATTAACTTTCAATATTAAAATATTAACTTCCAATTTGAGCCTGTGTCAAATAATTAGCTGCTTTTAGTAAGCAGAGGCAGATAACTGGGCAGAATTTTCGGTGCCTCAAGCACAGTTTTGGTGGCAGATGAAGCAATCCACGTCTGATATCCCACGGTTCTTGTTCCAGACTCCACCGAGGAGAACACCTTGCACAAGGAGCTGCTGACTTCCCTGCTGATCCTGGTGCTGGTGGTGCTCATTTTCGTGGTGCTGGTGGGGTATTTTTTCAGGTGGGTGTCCCTGGGCTCAGCCCATCCCCTGTGCCCTCCCACGGAAGCGCGAGCGCGGCAGAGCCGCGGTGCAGACGGGGCCGCGCCCGCCCTGCTCTCCCTGCCGGCATGAACAGAAAGAGCTTCTCCAAAATTATGGGGTTTGTAAAACAAAAAAGGGTTGGGGTGGTGGGGAAATGCTGATTTCCTCCTGCCAGAATTGCCAGATTAACGTGGTGCCTCCTCTGTTCCAGGTTCAGGAGGCACAGGAAAGCCGTGGTGAACTCGGGCGACAAAAAGATGCCAAATGGGATCTTGGAGGAACAAGGTATGGAGGGATTTGCTTTCAAACTCTCATTTTTATTTGTGTGTGCTGTGTTCTTAAACTCACAATTACTCAAAGTTTGCTTTTATTTCTAATTTAAGCGATGGGGTTGTAATTAAAGAGAAGATAGTTTGGAAAAATACGATCACAAAGGTTTGAGTTGGAAGGGACCTTAAACTCATCCAGTTCCAACCCCCATGCCATGTGCAGGGAAATCTTCCAGCACTTGGCTGTCCCATCCAAGCTGGCCTTGGAATAGAAATCCATTTTTAAAAATCCACTCTCAAGCAGTCTATAGAGAATCTTAATTTTCCGTTGCTGGTTTGAAAGAGGTTTCACTTTAAGTTGTGCTGCAGCAAATGTTTCTCTGTGAAACTTTCCTGGACTCTCTGGAGATGTTTTGCCAGGATGCCAGCTGAGATCCAGGTTTGTGGCACTGTGATCCTTGTGTTGAGAGAAGGAATTGCAGTTATTTCTTCTTAAAAACAGGGAAAAAAGTCCTTAACACTTTGTGAGGACACTGGGTGGTTTCTGAAAGGGAAGCAGGGGGTTGAGATGGGGCAGTTTGAAACCAGAGGCACAGAAATAAAACTCTCTGAGGAGTTCAGAATGTTTCCCACTGGTTGGAGTTGTGCTGGGTTTGTTTCTGCCCGTGGGGAGCCCCGGGCTGGCTCCTCTGTGTGGCCCAGCTCAAACCTGGGCAGGCTGGGCAAGTTGTTTTAACCACAACCCAGAGAAAAACGATCAAGTTAAAGATAAAATAATCACTCCGTGGTTTGTGTCGGTGCCACTTGGCCATGTGTGAAGTGAGGGGCGAGTTGAGGAGGGTGGCAGTCGGAGGGAAAGTCAAAACTGTAAAAATACCCATCAGCTTCCTGCTGGGTTGTTCCTGTGCACGGGGGCAGCAGCTCCTCTTGGGGCACAGTTTCTGTTGGCTGCCAAATTAAAAAAAAAATTTAATTATTATTATTATTATTGTCATTATTTCCCCTCAAAATGAAACAATCTCGCAGCATCTCCTTGGTGATAGGTGCCAAAAGCTGCCCTTGCCCTGTCAACAGGAAGAATTTTCTCCTTTCCTGAATAAAACTGGGTCACTTTTTAATCCAGTGGAAATAGAGAAATCATGGATTTCACCAGTGGTGGTTCTTCTTGGTATCATTATATTCCCAAAGCAACCCCTTGGCCTATGATTTGATGTTTTAATTCCCTTTAAATCACCTTTAGCACCTCGGAGTGTTGTGGTAGAAAGGTTTTTTTGCATCTTTCAGTATCAAGGTTAATTTGTAGCTGGAAATCTCTGGCTCTGGCCATGCCTTTGACGTATCCTGCCCTTGTCCTGACAGAACAGCAACGGGTCATGCTGCTCAGCAGGTCCCCCTCGGGCCCCAAGAAATATTTCCCCATCCCAGTGGAAAACCTGGAGGAGGAAATCCGGATACGCTCGGCCGACGAGGGGAAGCTCTTCAGGGAGGAGTTTAATGTGAGTTTTTACACGTGGGCGGCTGAAAACTGGGGGGGAAACCCAAAATACCTGCGGGTGTTGATAATTTTTGTGTTTGGTGCATGGTTGGTGCTGTTCCTGTGGGTTCTGTCGTGTGTGGGGACCCTTTATCTGGATAAAACCTGGAATTTTTACTGCTCCATGATGCTAAATTGCTGTTATGTGAACTGTTTGCTTCTTGCTAGCATTTAAAGAAGGTCTTTAGTGTTTGGCTGAGGCTGGAGGAGAGGAACTTTGAATCTGAATCTCTTGAGCATTGATTTTCTTGGTGGTGCTGGAGGGGTTTGGGGGATCTGGGTGTTTCACCTCCATGGGAAGTACTCAGAGGAGAGGACACAGTGTGATTTAATATTACCCTGGTGGGGTTTGACCTCTTTTTTCCTGATAATTCAACTTTTTGCTCTTGGTACCATCCCAGCACTCCCCTCTTTGCAGCTCCTGTGCCTAGCACAGAGTTTCTGTGAGCTGTCTCAGCTTTCAGGCTTTTCCTGTTGACCCTCAGGCAGAGTTTTGTGCCCAGAGCCTGAGTGTGGCTGTGGGGATGGAGTACTGGAGTCTGTGCTGAGCTCCTGTGGGGAAACACAGCACCAGGAGCCTGAATTTGGGGCTTTTTCCAGGCTTTTGATGACTTTTCACTCCCCTGCACAGCAGAAGCAAAGCAGGAGCTGAAATGTCAGGCACGGATTAGTGAGAGCCAATGCACGTGTTGATTAGGCTGCCTGTTGTTACCTTCTTAATTGGGAGCTGCAGTTTGCCTGATGATAAATTTAAACCACAGAACTTTGCCTTGTGGAATTCCTGATCAAAGCTGACACAAAAGGGAAGTGAGAACAGCTCGCCAAGGTGTGTGCTGGTGAATTTTGACCCTCCTGATTTGTTTGCTCTGAGTTCAGAGTGAACCAAACCATCTGTTTTCATTTTTTAACCTCTTGTTGTTTCAATAATTTCCTGCCCCGTGCTCTGAGCGTATGGGATTCTGTGCACAGCCAAAAACCTGGGGTCTGATCCCCAAAAATGAGCAGTGATGGGGTTGATGCTCGATGAGGATTTTTCCCTGTGGCTGGATGAGCTGTCTGCTCCAGCCTGAGGGGGCTGGAAGTGTCCAAGGCCAGGCTGGACAGGGCTTGGAGCACCCTGGGATGGTGGAAGTTGTCCCTGCCCATGGAAGGGTGGCACTGGATGAGCTTTAAAAGCTCCTTCCACCCAAACCATTCCGTGATTCTCTGGTTCTGGGCCTCAGCCCTGCCCTGGGGATGCTCCAGGGATCTCTGCCTGTTCCACACAGCCTGATCCCACCTGTGAGGGGCCAGGCATCCCTGGGAATGCAGACCCAGGAGCTCCAGGGGGAATGAGGAACAAATTTGGGCTGACACTGGTGAGCCCTGGCAGCCAGCACTGCCCAGGCACCCACCTGAGAGGTTTGGTCCTGAGGGATTTCTGTGGTAAAAATAAAGCACTAAAAGATGAAGACACCCAGCAGGGCAGAAAAGAGTTCTGAGGACAGTTCCTGACTTTGAGGACAGTTCTCTTGGATTTCTGTGCTTGGTGGTGTTCTCCAGCACCTTTGATTCTGTCCTTGGAGCCTGAATGACCCTCAAGAGGAGCATTGCACCCCTTGGACACTCACCAGAACAGCAGAGGCTCCTTTTTTTGTTGTGTGATTCCTTTGTGAACATTGGGTGCTAGAAGTGTTCTTTCTTCACAGCAAAAAAAAAATTAATTTTTTTTCTTTCCTGTAAAGCCCCTCCCTCTGTTGATCATCCCTGGAAGTTTGGGATTTTTGCCTTGAATTTCAGATTAATTACTGAAAAGCTTCCCCTTAAGAGTTTTCTTTTGAAATTATTTTAATTCTGGCTGGATTAAGACATCCCTGTGGCTCATTCAGTGCTAAAAAAGGATGAAATTCGGCTCATTCAGTGCTAAAAAAGGAGGAAATTTGACTTGTTCAGTGCTAAAAAAAGGAGGAAATTTGCTGATTCTGGGTGGGTTGAGCCTCTCAAAGCTTCAGTGGGATTTTAGGGTTGCTGCCCAGCGGGGACAGGTCAGAGTGTGGTGGCAGCAGATGACCCAGGGCCAGCAGGACTCGTCAGCTCCTCGTGGTCTGGAGTGATGGGAGGATGTGCTGAGGGGTGAATCACATCCTCCCCAGTGGGTGGGAGCAGGAGCTGGGCTCTGCCCTGGGCTCGCCACCCACTCTGGGGCACAAGGAGCTTCCTGGGAAGCTGCCAAGGCCTTGCAGAGGTCATGGAGAGGTGATGTGGCCAAAGAGAATTCCTTCTGGTGTGTTTTTCACCTGAAAAGCCAGAACTTCCCTGGCTGGTAATTGAAAGTTTGAAGAGGTTGTGTTTAAAAAGTTAATTATTTCATAGAGCCACAGAACGGTTTGGGTTGGAAGGAGCCTAAAGATCATCCAGTTCCAACCCCTTGCCATGGGCAGGGACACTTCCACTCTTCATTTTTACACAAAAATTTAGAGTTTTGTGTTTTATTAATGGACTTTACCAGCAAAATGGACTGATAAAAAGCCACATTCATTCCCATCAGGAATTCAGCAGTCTGCTGACAGCAGCTTTCTCCCTCCACCCTCTTAACCTCCTTTCTTTTCCATTCATGGCTTTAAAAGCCCCAACAGAGCAAACCCACAAGTGCAGGGCGCTGTTTCCTGTGGTGGAGGATCAGTGCTGCCCGTGCCCCCCTCTCCTCCTGTGTCACCCTGAAAACTTTTGTTGTTCTGGGGGAATTCCAGGCAGGGCTGGGTGCCTCAGCTCTGCCCTCCCTGAGCACCTTTTTCCTTGCCCTGCGTGACTCAAACTGGGCAGGGGAGGTACAAGAGTGGGAGAAGGTGGTGGTGCCTCCTCGAACTGCTGGGATTTTACCTCAGTGGGATCCACCCTGCAGGCACTGGGGGTTTTGGGGTTCAGTTCAAGGAACTTTATGAAATCCACTTAAAGGAACTTCTCACAATCTGGTTTTGGTTTGGTCCATCTGCAGCGGCAGCATCTCAGCTGTGGAGAAGCTCCACCTTGGGCACCTCTTTGCTTTCACCTTCACTCTCTTCTTTGGTTTTTCCTTTGCTTTCTTGCCCTCTGTGACTATTTGGGTTTTTTTTTTTAAGCCAGACTAAATTTCCCTGCGCTCAGCTCTCACTGACGCCTCTCATAACTCACGCCGCGTAAAAAAACCCGCGAATTCTTTTTCCTTCCTCCATTTCACCCGGGGCTGGGCCTTCACCTGCAGAGCTGAGCGAGGTGTTGGATATTTGCTGTCCTCAGCAGCGAGGGGGTGAGGTCCCAGCCCTGCCTGTGTGCCTGAGCCCGTGTGGGTGCCATCAGTGCCATCAGTGGCGCTGGCACGGCTGGGTCGCGCTCTGAGTCACCGCGGCAGATGGCAGCTCCAGGCAGCAGGTCGGAGTTGAACAATTTGCTAAATAACTGCGATCTCTGAGGGAAAAGAATTTCCTTCCCTCTCCCCAACTGCTGAACTCGTTGTCTGGAGTGAAATCTGCCAGGGTGGAGTTGCCTGTTGGAGAGGAATCAAAGTTCCTGGGGGGGAAAAGTTGAAATATATTTAGTTCTGCTGGATGCAATTTTTCCCTAAGCCATGTGCAGTCAGAATTATTTGTTTTCTAACACATTGACTCTGAATCTTTTTATTTTTTTTCCCAGTCATTAACCTCTGGATATGTGCAGGGAACATTTGAAATGGCAAATAAGGAAGAAAACAGGGACAAGAACAGATACCCCAACATCCTGCCATGTAAGCCACTCGCTTTCCTTTTAAACCAGACAATTAATTTTGGCACTGAGCAGGCTGCTGGTAGTGTTCATGTGCTGAAAATACTCAAATAACAATTTCACTGGTCAGAAATGCTGTTCATGTCTTGTCTGTGGTTTGGGAGCTCTGTGCTTTTCCAGGCCTCCTGCTTGCAAGGAAATTTCAGATTTAATAACTTGCCAATGTCCTTGTTTCCTTTCAGATGATCATTCCAGAGTGATTTTGACCCAAATTGATGGAGTCCCACCTTCAGACTACATTAATGCATCGTATATAGATGTGAGTTGAGAGTTGCCCACAGCTGGCCAAACTTTGGGAATTAAAGAAGTAATTCTCTGCTAGCACACGTTGGCCTTTCACCTCTTAACTTCCGTGGCATTTATTTCCACAGGGTTATAAAGAAAAGAATAAATTTATAGCAGCACAAGGTAACTCATTCTCATTTCTCTCTTCTCTACAGCTTAGGGCTGAGCACATTTAATTCTAGATGTGTTTGAAAGGTTATTTTTAGCTGCAGGTTGTGGTCAAGTGTGAGGCTGGATTCAGGGGTTACAGCTGAACTTGAAATGAGTGTGAGGTGACCAGCTGCCTCTAGACCTGTAGATTCTGCCCTAGCAGAAGCTCATTTCCCCCTCCTGAACCTCTCTGCTTCCAAATTGGTGTCTCCTGACCCATTCCAAGTTTGTTGTGGCCCCAGGGAGCCCTGGACCTTGGCATGGGGAAGAGCTGCAAAGTAGGAATTCTAAATGTTGCTCCTGCCATAGTTAAAAGATAAAATAGTATTTAAGAATTAATGTGGTAGAGAATATTCCAGTGCATAAAGGGGCTCCAGGAGAGCTGGAGAGGGATGTGGGACAAGGGATGGAGGGACAGGACACAGGGAATGGCTTTAAGCTGAAGGAGGGGAGATTTAGATGGGATTTTGGGAAGGAATTCCTGGCTGTGAGGGTGGGGAGGAGCTGGGATGGAATTCCCAGAGCAGCTGTGGCTGTCCCTGGATCCCTGGCAGTGCCCAAGGCCGGGTTGGACATTGGGGCTTGGAGCAGCCTGGGACAGTGGGAGGTGTCACCATGGCAGGGGTGGAAAGTGAATGATCTTTAAAGTCCTTTCCAACTCAGACCATTCTGGGATTCCATGAGTGATATTTCAAGAGAGGAGATTCCTTCTAAAAATGTAGATTTGGGTGCATGATTATGTAAAAGAAAACATGATGGGGGGGTTATTTAATATATAAATGTACAAATTGGATATATTTCCAAGCTGTGCAGGTGTAGCAAACCCAGCTCTGGGTGTGTTCCCAGGGCAGGGCTGCTCTGGGATCTGCTCCATCCCCTCTCCTGAGCCTTGCCCTGTTCTGTCTGCAGGACCCAAGCAGGAAACAGTCAATGACTTCTGGAGGATGATCTGGGAGCAGAAATCAGCCATTATTGTCATGTTAACCAACCTGAAAGAAAGAAAAGAGGTAAAGAGCTTCCACTCTGCTCTGGGATCTCCCCTGTGCTCTAGGAGCAGTCGTGGCTGCTCAGGGTCTGACCAGGTGCATTTCTGACCACTTCCTGCCCTGGCTCCTGTCAGCACGGCTGAGTTTCTGCTCAGAAATGTAATTTTCACTTCTGAAGTACCCATTTATATCAAGTGATCTCAAGGAGAAAATTCTGATGGCCACTTGTGTGCTGCATAGCCCAGAGCCAAAGGAAAGCTCCCGTGGTTTTATCCCAGTGTAAGGCTGCACTTTTGGAGGGGATTGGTTAGGAATGAAGATAAAAACTCTGTTCATTTTCCTGAGTATTAGGTTTTGAAATACACAGTTTGTCAGTTAAACCATGAGAAATTAAAGCTGCTTTGTTGTGGGAGTGCTGCTGTTCCTCCCCTGAGGATGGGCATTCCTTGTTTTCCTCCTGGACTTGATTTTCCTGCACTTTTACTGCTGCTTGATGGAGCTCAAACAGCAAAGCCAGGCCATGAGGGCCAATTCCCAGTGTGAGCAGCCAGAATTCCTAAATCTGGATATTCCTGATGGCTCCAAAGCAGAACTGCTTTCAGTTTCTCACTGGCTGCAGCTAAAGCTTGAAAACAGAGTGCAAACCTCGCAGTCCCCACAGCTGGACACCCTGTAACACAGCTGCCAAACTGAAACAAAGGCTGTGGGGGCTGAGTAGGTTAAAAAACAATTTAAAGCTGTTCTCACCTTCTCTGCATCAGTTTAAGAAGCAGCAGCAGAGTGCTGAGGTTGTGCCAGATGAGGAGCTCTGCACGCTCACAGCTGTGCTCACCTTCCCTGGCTTCAACTGGGAGTGCTCGGCAGTGAAAGCAAAGTCAGGGTGATGAAATTCCCTGTGTTTGGTACTAAAATTCCTCTTGGATCCCTGGGCACTGAGAACTTCAGGCTTTCTGTGCTGCCAGGCACTGACCCCCAAGCAAACACTGCACTGACCTGAGGCTGTGGAACAGGCTCCCAAAATTGAGTGACAGCGCTGGGATTGTGGGTGTGCAGTTTGGATAGAAGTGTGTGAGATCACATGGTGCAAAACTGAGAGTTTAAGGGTTTAGAATATAGTAATGTATGTATAAAGCAAGATGGAGGATTTAGGGTGTAGGCCAGTCTTTCTTTTTCACCTTCTTCTTCATGGGTCTGGGTGGTATTTTGTAATTGGATAGAAAAGTCCTCATTGTGGGCCAGGAGTGGTTGGTTATTGGGTTAAAAGTAAAAATAATTGAGGTGTAATTTCATAATTGGACAGTTTATCCTTAAAAGGCCTTGCAGAGAGAGAGATGTGGCTCCATGTTTAGTTTGTTAGCCAGAAGTGATGTAGAACTCACAACCTGTGAGACTCTAACATAGATAAGAATTAATAAACATCTGAGTCCAAACAAGAAATACCACCTGAGCATTTAATCCCGACCCTGGCGAAAACAAGATAAAACACAACAAATTCCCTGTGTTTGGCTCTAAAATTCCCTGTGTTTTTGTGCAGGAAAAATGTTTCCAGTACTGGCCTGACCAGGGCTGCTGGACCTACGGGAATCTCCGTGTGTCAGTGGAGGATTGCATCGTGCTGGTGGATTACACCATCCGCAAGTTCTGCGTGCAGTCGGTGAGTGCAGAGCTCCTCCTGGGGGCTGTCTTGGATTTGAAAGACAGTTGTCTGCCAGGGAAAGCTGGAGCTTCTCTTGGAACAGAGAATGTAAACCTCCTTCCCTACTAATTATTATAATTTTGCAATTAGGGGCTTTCAGGCAAAGATATGGGAATAGGAGGAACAGTTCTTTACTAGGAATGTTAAAAAAACCCAAATGTAGTAGTACAAAAAACCAAGCAAGCAAACAAAAGTCCTGGAAAACCCTGACAGGGTCAGGGATACGACCTGACCCCCTGTTGGTCAGGGTGTTGGGAGCAGCCCAAATAAATCCTCCTGGAGTGACAGATGTGGTTCTGTGGAGTAGAGATGGTCCTGTAGAAAGTGTCCAGCTGTGGTGAGATGGGTCTGGTCTTCCTCCAGTGGGAAAAAACCAGGTGCCTGCTGTTCCTGAGTCTCAGTTTTTATCCAGGTAGGAATGGTTGGCTCCCCTGCCACTGGGTGGAGCATCTCCCAATGGGATGATGTCATGTGTGATGTGACTGGTGAGCCTGCATGGCCCATTATCAGCAGATATCCCTGATGATGTCATGTGTGATGTCATTGGTGAGCCTCCATGGCCCATTATCAGCAGATATCCCTGATGATGTAATGTGTGATGTCATTGGTGAGCCTCCATGGCCCATTATCAGCAGATCTCCCCTGGAGGATGGGCAGGTGGTGACAGAGATAACAAACCCTGCCCCAGAGATAACAAACCCTGCCCCAGAGATAACAAACCCTGCCCCAGCTGGCTTTAATGGCTGGGCCATTATCAGAAGGAATCTGCCCCCTCCCCCTGGAGTTACAAGAGATAAAGAAAAAAAACATCTCAACAGCTTTCAACAGATGAAATACAATACACATTTTTTGGTTCCATAACCCAAGACATGGGCTTCATTTCAATCCGTAGGGAAAGCTGGGAACATCTCAAGTATTTGCTTGGAAGAAATGCAGGCTGGTAATTCAGGAGTGGGGAAAGGTGTGATGTCTCTCCTGGGCAGGGAAGCAGGGTCTGCCCACAGAAAATCCAGTGCAGTTCATGGGTTTTTGCAGTTCTGGATTTTTGTGCTCAGTGATGCTTTGGGATCACCCAGCACAGGAGCAGGGACTTGATCTTATGGGGGAAAAAAATTGCACAGATGAAAAATGAGGGAATTTGGATGTGTTTGGAAGAGTCTGTCTGACTCTTTGCAATCCTATCCTGGGATTATTCCCCTGAAAATTAATAATAAATGATATTTTTCCTTAATGTTTGTATTTTACACACACTGTAAACTCCAAATCCTTGAGTCAGGCCTGGAGTGTGGGGGGAAGTAAAGCCATAAATAACCACGACAGTTTATTTATGAATCTTTGCATGAGAAATGAGATGTCAGACAGAATCTGGGTGTTCCTGCAGCTCCACGAGGGATGCAAAGCTCCAAGGCTCGTCACACAGCTCCACTTCACCAGCTGGCCGGATTTTGGGGTGCCTTTCACACCCATTGGCATGCTGAAATTCCTGAAAAAAGTCAAAACCTTGAATCCTGCCCACGCTGGACCAATTGTGGTTCACTGTAGGTAAGTATGTGCTCCTCAGGCCACTCTTAAGTGGCTTGGCCTGGAGTTGTTTATATATATTTAGATTTTTAAACATATTTTTATCTCTGTTTTAAGATTTCTGTATATTTTATATATATTTTCTATATGTGCTTATATTTATAGATACATTTACTCACGCATTTCTATTCAAGGGTTTCTATTTCTATTCTATTCAATATGAATATTCTATTCATTTCTATTCAATATCTGCTGAATTTTTGAGAGCCCAGAGTAAAAATGATTTCCAAAGCTCTGCCTTTGCTGTCAGTTTAACACTCAAACAGAAGTTGTTGTTCTGCTCTTTGGGGCTTTTTTTTTTTAATGAGGGATCCCCGTTGTTTGGTACAAATCTGTTCTTTGTCAGAAAAACAGACTGGTGATAGAAATCTGTGGCCTTTGCCACTCAATGCTGCTCTGGGAATTCATCCCCCACTTCTCCCACAGTTTTTTTTAATGGAAATTAGCCACGAAATGCCTCAAAAAGTTTGGAAGAAAGGCTTGAATTCAAGAGACTGAAATGCTGCAATTTTAAAAATGTGCTTCATGCCAATCCAGAACCAATTCCCACTCGTTTGGTCACTCACACAGGCACATCCTGCTGTCAAGGGCTGCTGCTAAAATCTTAAATGAAACTAAAACCAAACTCCCAAACACTTGAAGAGAATAATTACAACCTCTAGAGCAAGAAGTGACTTTTCAGGAGAAATTGTCATTGTAAGGTTAGAATAAAAAGAACACAAGAGCAGATTGAAAAGGAAAGAAGAGCAGCTTTGTCTGAGTCTTGATTTTAAGGAAAAAAGTCATAAATTCCTGTATTTATCTCTTTTCTCCTTGCTGGAAATACTCCCTAGAAATGTGTGCTAGTGATAAAGAGGGTGTTTGTCCTGCTGGGATTCACCTTCTCTCCCAGGTGAATAAAAGGCTTGAAAAAAACCCATTTATATGGGAAAAGCAGATTTGAGCTGTCTCAGTTGAGAATATTTTTATAGCCCTTTGCTGTGTGTGGAGTCTCACTCTGGGCTGGAGCTTTATTTGGCATCAACAGGAAATGCTGTGCTTGGTTTAACCAGCAGAAGGAGAGACAAAAGCAAGGAAAATCCAAAATAATTTCCTAAATAACCTGCAGAGATTTCAGTCCAAAGGGCCAGCAGAGCCTTTGGATTTGTGTTGTGTGTCAGGCTCAGAAATAAAGGACAGAGGTGACACTGAGCTGCTGTCCCAGCTCAGGATGTGACACCACTGAATTGTTGGGAAAAGGAAAGGGAAGCCCATCAGCAGTGAGTAACCATCCATTTTTAGGGAGCCTGTGGAAAAATCTGCCCCAGCCACTCCGGCCAAAACCTCTGCAGTGAGGTTTTGAAAGTGAATAAAACACTCATCTGGCATTGGGAAGTCAAGGAGTGAAAAGGAGGAGTGGCAGGATTTTCTGCTGATTCTTGTAGTCTGTAAATTTTTAGAAATAGTTTTTTTTTTTTTTTTTAGAAATAGAAATTTTTGTGGGTAAAATAGGGTTTTTTAATAAATGGATTTTTTTAGAAATAGAAATTTTTTTCAGTGGGTAAAATAGGTTTTTTTAATAAATGGATTTTTTTTAGAAATAGAAAATTTTTCAGTGGGCCAAATAGATTTTTTTAAGAAATTGGGGTTTTTTAGAAATAGGAAATTTTCAGTGGGTAAAATAGTTTTTTTTAAGAAATTGGGGTTTTTTAGAAATAGAAATTTTTCAGTGGGTAAAATAGGTTTTTTTAAGAAATAGGTTTTTTTTTTAGAAATAGAATTTTTTTCAGTGGGACAAATAGGTTTTTTTAAGAAGTTGGGGTTTTTTAGAAATAGGAAATTTTCAGTGGGTAAAATAGTTTTTTTTAATAAATGGATTTTTTTTTTTAGAAATAGAAATTTTTTCAGTGGGTAAAATAGGTGTTTTTAAGAAATTGGGGTTTTTTTTAGAAATAGAAAATTTTCAGCAGGAAAATTTTGGTGAGGATTTTTTCAGGGAGGAATAGCTGAGTGAGGGATGCCACAAAGCAGAGTGGGTGGTGACACCCAGGGAGCTTCCGAGGTGGATGCCCAGGGTGGGGAGGTCAGCAGCTTTAGCAGGAACGTGCAGGGCTGGAATCCAGAGCTGCTCTGATCAGGGAACTGGGATGTGTAAAAAGGGAATCGTGGCTGGAAAGGGAAGTGAGGAAGCTGAGCTGGGCTGAAACCTCCCAGGAATGAGCAGTGAGGGCCAAGGGAGGACTGGGATGGGGACATCCGTGCTCAGAGGTGGCTTCCAGGGCAGGCAGGAGAACAATCCCTTTGGAGTGGGAATTAGGGCATGGATGGATGGATGGAAAGGAGAGGAAAGGAAATCTCCATCATCCCTTCCATCTCTGGAACAGTGGAGCTCCTGGGTTTTGGTTTCCCTGCTGATAAATTGTGTGTGGAAATGAAATAATTGTACTCCAAATACAATCCTTTTTCTTTTTTGGTGTTATTGAAAACCTAACGTTGCTTTGCTGAGAATTGCTTTGTATTTTTGAGCCCGGGAGGGGAGGGGAGACGTTTTTATCACATTCCTGGAGGTGTTTGTGGCCACTGCAGCCAAGCAAACTGCCCAGAGGCTAAAGGAGAGGCGCTCATGACCAGTACAGGATGCCATGCCCTTTTCCTCTGGAAGGAAGAGCTGAAAGCCGCTGGAATTTTGTCATTTTTAACAGTCGTGCTCCCTCTCGTGGCTTTTAAGGATATAAAAACCAGGAAGTGTTTAGGGGTGGCAGCGTTGGGAAATGTGGAGCTAAAAATCACTAAAAAGAAGAATTAAAATTTTATCTTAACCTGAATTATTAGGGACGGTCAAGGAGATTCTTTTTTCAAATATAATTCTGAGGGCAGAGCTGGGTTTTTATGCTAAAAACACCCCTCGTTTTTTGCTGTTCTTGTTAAAATGAAAGAGGGGGAGGTTAGATTGAATATTTGGAATTATTTCCTTGGTGGAAGGGTGACCAGGCAGTGGGATGGGCCACAGGGGTGGAACCCCATCCCTGGAGGGATTGAAAAGCCCTGTGGATGTGACACTTGGGCACATGGACTCAAGGATCTGCGACAGCATTTCCATCCTTACAAACCCAAAATTCTGTGACATTTGAGGTTTCCCAGCGAGTGTTTCAGTGCACTCTGAGCACGGGGATCGCTGCTGCAGCAATTCCTGCAGGTTTGGGCGGCTCCACGGGGATTTTTGTGTGTCTGTTCCCTCGGCAGCGCCGGCGTGGGGCGCACGGGCACCTTCATCGTCATCGACGCCATCATGGACATGATGCACGCCGAGCACAAGGTGGACGTGTTCGAGTTCGTCTGCAGGATCCGCAACCAGCGGCCACAGATGGTCCAGACTGATGTGAGTGCTCCCAAATCACCCAAAATTCCTGGGCACAGAAGGGAATTCTGCTGTGTTCCCGCTGTGCTGTGCAGCCTGGTGTGTCCTGTGCTGTTGGACAACTGGAAAAGGTTCAAATTGCAACCTGGGGTTAGTGGGAGGTGTCCCCAGCCATGGCAGGGGTGGAACAGGATGGGTTTGAAGGTCTCTTCCAAGCCAAACCATTCTGGGATTCTCTAATTCTATAAATGAACAAAGCCCAGTGGAGGATGTGGGGTGGGGGAGAAGATCCCCATAAAGGTGGAGAAGATCCCCATAAAGGTGGAGAAGATCCCCGTAAAACCTTTAATTTTTAGGAGTCATTTCCTGGTTTTCCCACACACACAGGAGTGGAATGTCAGAGAATATTGAGTGGAAATGTGAGCCAAACAGGAAAACTCTGGTTTAGCATAATTATTTCTAGTTATTATTATTTTAATAATTAGGAGATTGTCACCAAACAGTGACCAGACAAGGAGCAATGGTTTTGAGCTTCCAGAGGGCTGGGTGGGATATTGGGCAGGAATTATTCCCTGGGAGGGTGGGGAGGGGCTGGGATGGAATTCCCAGATTAGCTGTGGCTGCCCCTGGATCCTGGCAGTGCCCAAGGCCAGGCTGGAGCCTGGGGCAGTGGGAGGTGTCTCTGCCATGGCAGGGGTGGCACTGGATGATTTTTAAGGTCCCTCCCAGCCCAAACTATTCCAGGATTTTTAAAGAAGTCCCAGAATTGCTCATTTCCCTCCCTTCACCTTCCTCTCTGTCCCTCCCAGATGCAATATTCCTTCATTTACCAAGCCTTACTCGAGTACTACCTCTACGGTGACACGGAGCTGGATGTGTCATCCCTGGAAAAACACCTCCAGACTTCCCACAACGCCGCCCCAAACCTGGTCAAAATAGGGCTGGAGGAGGAATTTAAAGTGAGTATGGAAATATTTCCCATAGGATTTCCAAGCTGTAAGCCAAGAGGATAAAAGTGTGACCCTAAAGGTGCATAAAAAAATAAGGTTTTTTTATTTGCTGGTTGTTGTGAATGGGGCCTTGCTGAACATCCTGTTCCCTAAATTCAGATTTTAATCTAATTCCCTCATTCAGAGCTGTGTCATTCCCTGGCCATTCCCTGAATGTTTTTTTTGTTTGTTTATAAAAGAAAAGAGAAGTGATTCTCTGGGTCCTGGTGCAGGTTGCCAGATCAGATAATGCTGGAAGAGGAAACTGGATTAGGTGCTCCTAATCTGCATCCCAGTGGGATTGGTAATTTTGAGGTGACTCAGGGAGAACTGCAGGGAGTTCACAGGGCTGGAGCTGAATGTCCAGACTGTCAGGAGAAAAACCTCAAAAAAAAAACCCCAAAAAACCCATTTCTTATCAGTGGAGAAAGCCCAGATGAAGAGAACCCCACTGGCTGTGTGTGATCATTGTTAAAATGACTTTAGTTCCCTGAGGGAATAGTTAGATTTTAAAAATGATTTTCCTTATGGTAAAATACTTATTTTATGTATAGGTTTAAAGTATTAATTGACATCTGGGTGTCAATTAATTGACATCCAGGTGTCAACCCCAGTCAGAACTGGAGTTCTCTCTTTGCTTTAAAGGATTAAATTCACCAGAAATTGGGAACTGGGTAGAGAAAATGATGTAAAAATAAGTTTGATGATAGAACAAGTTCAAAAATCAATGGTATTGAGGGAAGGAAGATTAGAGAGGGACTGGGGACAAGGGATGGAGGGACAGGACACAGGGAATGGCTTCCCACAGCCAGAGGGCAGGGCTGGATGGGATACTGGGCAGGAATTTTTGGCTGTGAGGGTGGGCAGGCCCTGGCACAGGGTGCCCAGAGCAGCTGTGGCTGCCCCTGGATCCCTGGCAGTGCCCAAGGCCAGGTTGGAGCAGCCTGGGACAGTGAGAGGTGTCCCTGCCCATGGCAGGGATGGGATTTAAAGTCCCTCCCAGTCCAAATTCTGGCATTCTGTGACTGTTATTCCTTCCTAATTTTTATAGCCAGAGCAATGAGGTGGCCCCAGGCTCCCTGTGACTGTGGCAGTGATTTTTTTTTGTCCAATGAAGTCCCAGGAGAGCCCTGGGAGTGCTGGGTGTCCCCACTCGTGGCTCCCTCTGCTCACCCTCCCGTGTGTTCCTGCAGAAGCTGACCAACGTCCGCATCATGAAGGAGAACATGAGGACTGGCAACCTCCCAGCCAACATGAAGAAAGCCAGAGTCATCCAGATCATCCCCTGTAAGAGCTCCTCATCTCCAGAAAAAGTGCCATAAATCCCTGGTTGGGAGCACTCACTGCATTTGTGATCCAGCACAGCTCCCCTTGCAAACTGACATCTGTAAAAAATTCATTAAATTGGGTTTTAATAAATCATCCCAAAATCTGTTACAATTGGGGAGTTTGAGTTAAATAACTCAGCAGTTTCACCTTTTAAACCATCCCTTTTCTGTGTGATTCCTTGCACCATCTGAGCAGCACTGTAATGTTTGCATTTGGAAATGAACATTTCAGAGAAAATATTTGGTGGGGTTCGTTCTTCCAGTTGGCAAAAGTAAAACTGGACTCAAAGTTAAGACCAGACATTTTTTACTGGACTCAAAACTAAGCCCAGACTTCTTATTTTTCCAGATGATTTTAACAGAGTGATTCTGTCCATGAAAAGAGGGCAGGAGTACACAGACTACATCAATGCTTCCTTCATAGATGTAAGTATACAACATTTTCATGCATTTCCTTTTCAAATCAGATTTTCTGGTGCTGATAGGTCTTTGTAAAGAGGCACAATCAGCTTGGCTTGCAAAGAACGTGAGCTTTGTTTATGGGAGTTTCCTTATCTGGTGTTTTTTAATTCAGTTTAAATGGTTGTGCAATTTAAACCTTGTTAGATTTATAAACCAAACCTTTTATTAATTTCTGACCAAACAAATCAGCTGCACAACTGACAGCCAGTGATTCCATTCTCTGGGTCAGGTTAACAGGTGTTAATTTAACAGATGTAAATATTTGCTTTTCTGAGAAACAGAAAAGTCAGTGTTGAGCACAGGGAAAAGCTGTCACAGTGTTGGGCAGAGCTGGATGAATTCCAGACTTTTTTCCCAACTTCCTGTTGGGAGCTGAGTAACACACAGGATTGTGTCATGTTTTTGTTGGAATCTGAGAATTAATCATGTCCTTAGGCAGTAAAATCACGTTAGTGACTGGGGGTTGTGGATTCCATCACATCTGTATGGAAATGAGGAAAGGCTGGATCTGGTGTTGGGTCACAGGTTGGACTCGATGATCTCAGGGGTCTTTTCCAGCCTCACTGATTCTGTGAAATAAAACTGGAGCTCAAAACTTGAGTTAGAAGTTGATTCTAGAGAAAAGCTGGGAGCTGCTGTTGTGATCATCTTGTGAAATCTGGTCCTGCAGAATTCATCCCCTCAGCCATGACTGGAAAAATTCACCTGTGGATTGTCAGTTTGAGGGAGATTTTAGAATCACGGAATTGCTGAGGTTGGAAAAGCTCCCTCAGACCATGGAGTCCAACCATCCCCCAGCACTGCCAAGGCCACCACTGCCCCGGCCACCACTGCCCCATGTCCCCAAGTGCCACATCCACAGGGATTTTAAATCACTCCGGGGATTGGGACTCCAGCACTGCCCTGGGCACTGACAACACTTCCTGTGGAGAAATTTCCCCTGATACCCAACTTCAACCTTCCCTGGTGCAACTTGAGGCTGTTCCCTGGTGTGCTGGTTTGAAAGCAAAACCAGTGAGAGACTCCAAGGCAGAAACACAATTTAATAAGAGGAAAAGAAAAGAAGTGAAAATAAAGTAAAATAAATGCAATAGTACAAAAAACCACTGACAGAGTCAGAACACAACCTGACCCCCTGTCAGTCAGGGTGGTGGCAGCAGTGCAGATGAAATGCTCTTGTCCAAGCACTGATCCTGTAGAAAGCTCTGGCAGCTCTTGTCCTCTGGGAGTGCAGTGGGTCAGGGCTCCCTGTGCTGTCCCAAATCCCAGATTCTCTCCAGGTGGGAATGCTTGGCTCCTCCCCCTGGGCGGAGCATCTCCCCATGGGCTGATCTCATTCTCTGAGCCCTGCAGTGGCTCCTTGCTGGCCCATGAACCAGAGACAGCTCCCGCAGGGAGTTCCCCATGAGCCATGGGCACGGCATTGCTGGGCCATGGACAGGAGAGAAGGGAAACACTGCCCCAGCTGGTTCCAGCAGCTCCTGGGGATGGGGATGGAACACAGACTGTGGGCACAGCTGACAGGGTAACCCAGGACTCCTGGGAGAGGGAGGAGCCTCCAAGCCGTGACGTCCCCTGAGCGCTGCCGCTCTCTCCCCGCAGGGCTATCGGCAGAAGGATTATTTCATCGCCACCCAGGGCCCCCTGCCGCACACGGTGGAGGATTTCTGGAGGATGGTGTGGGAGTGGAAGTGCCACACCATCGTGATGCTCACCGAGGTGCAGGAGAGGGAACAGGTACGTGCCCACACTGCAAACCATCACTACCACAGAAACGATTGGTTTTGCCTAAGAACTCCAGCAATCCGAGATTTTTTTGGTTTTTCCTAAACTGAGCACTTGCTTCGCTCTTTGGTGTGGGGCAGCGTTGCTGCTTTTTCTGGAATTGTCAGGGAACACAAAAAACCTGAGGAATGTTGTGGTTCTTGAAAGCTTCCAGTTCGCATCAAGGGATGCCTGACATGGGGCAGAGTTTTGGGATTTGGGAACAAACTTTTGTGTGAACTTTTATCCCATTTGTCCCAGTTAAAAGCTCCCATTCTTCATTCTGAGCCTGTCCTAATTTGATTTAAATACGAGAATTAATTCGTTATTTGATTTAGATATGAGAATTAATGTCATTAATTAATGAAAGAGTCCTGTGCTGTGGCTTGAAAATTCTGGGTTCAACAAGGGTGTTGTGAAAAGCTTTTGCTTGGTGGTTTTGGGAGGTTTTTAACAACACTGCCTTGCTTTCAGGAATTCCATTTATTATTCTGTTTTAAAGCAGTATTTGCTATCTGGTGATAGCAAATTTCTAGTCAAGAAACAATTTATCACTGTATTCTTAGTGTTTAGAACACATTTATTATGCTGGATGTCACTTCTTATACCAGAGATTCAGGACAATGTAGATAAATGGGGGGAAAAAAAAATCAAGGAATGTTTGTAATTCTCTGGATTCTGCAGGAAAAATGCTGCCAGTACTGGCCATCAGAGGGCTCTGTGACTCACGGAGAGATCACTGTGGAAATCAAGAGTGACAGCCTGATGGATGCCATCAGTGTGAGGGACTTCCTGGTTACATATAATCAGGTAATTCCTTAAAATTCCAGCGGTGTTTTGGGGTTTTTTCCCCCCCATCCGAAGGTATTTGCAAATCTGATTATGTATCTTAAATCCTGGGATTTCTGTCTAAACTTAAGTGTGGCTAATCAAAAGCTGGCATTAAGAGGAGGCTTGTATGAAATAATTTTTCTTCAAGTCCCTGAAAATTCTGATCAGTGAAACAGGTGGCTGCAGAATAGGGGGTGGTTTTTGGGGTTTTTTTAAGTGTTTTGTTCTTGCTGTTATTCCTGGAGTTTCCTGCCATCTCCCACATGGGTATCAAAGAAAATTTGATTCAAGATTTTTCACAGAATCCCAGACTGGTTTGGGTTGGAAGGGACCTTAAAACTCATCCCACTCCACCTCCTGCCATGGGCAGGGACACCTCCCACTATCCCAGGTTTTTCCAACCTGCCCTTGGACACTTCCAGTGTATCCTAAGTCCTTCCCAGAGGAAAGAACTGTGCAAACCAAAGGAAAATTGTAGGGGGAAATTACCAGAGAGTGGGGGATATAGAAACAGACCTGCCAGGGTAGAATCACAGAATATTACTGGAAATAAGATCACCAAGGTCCTTAATATGTTACGGACCAGGTGTCAAACACTCTCCTGAAGCAGTGCAGAATTGCTGCTGCAGATGTTCTGTCACTGTAGGACATGAAAGAAAGACAAAGAACTGCAAAAATTCAGAAGGCAAAAGCATAAAAAGCTTTATTGTCCAATTCTTAGTACCTTTTTATAAGCTGTTATTATACAGATTAAACATGATTGGTGAATAGGAATGACACCTCTCTAATCCCATTGTTAAACTGGAGGCACAGCAAAACACCACCTAGGGAAGATTGGTTTTTGGGAAAGAATAATTGTTTTCCAAGGTTGTTTTGAGAAGAAAACCTTGTTGGGAAGTTTTTCCTTGGGAAAAACCAAGCAAACTAACCAAGAAGTCAGCTGCTAGTAGGCTAAAAATTCTCCCAGACTCAGCAATATCAGGCCCACAATGTTCCAGGCAGGAATTGTGTTTCCACCTGGCAGTAACAAGTGCCTGAATGGTGTTTTCCTGCTGGCAGAACAACCAGGAGAAGCAGAGCAGGCTGGTCAGGCAGTTCCACTTCCACGGCTGGCCGGAGATCGGGATCCCCGCCGAGGGGAAGGGCATGATCGACCTCATCGCGGCGGTGCAGAAACAGCAGCAGCAGACAGGGAACCACCCCATCACTGTGCACTGCAGGTGAGCCCCCTCTGCGCCTCACCTGGGCTGTTCTGTGCCCCTGGCCTTCCCCTGGGGCCGTTTTTGTGCCAAACAAACACAATTCCATTGCAGTGCTGGAGCGGGGAGAACGGGAACCTTCATAGCGCTGAGCAACATCCTGGAGCGGGTGAAGGCCGAGGGGCTGCTGGACGTGTTCCAGGCTGTGAAGAGCTTGAGGCTGCAGAGGCCACACATGGTGCAAACACTGGTATGGTGTTAGAGTGCTGGAAACTTCAGTTTTAGGGGTTTAGTAGCTAGAAATAGATGTGAGTCAAGATGGAGGACTTTAAGGGTTGTCTAAGTCCTTCTTCACCTTCTTCACCTTTTTCTTCTTCTTCTTCACCTTTTTCTTCTTCTTCTTCACCTTTTTCTTCTTCTTCTTCACCTTTTTCTTCTTCTTCACCTTTTTCTTCTTCTTCACCTTTTTCTTCTTCTTCACCTTCTTCACCTTTTTCTTCTTCTTCACCTTTTTCTTCTTCTTCACCTTTTTCTTCTTCTTCACCTTTTTCTTCTTCTTCACCTTTTTCTTCTTCTTCACCTTTTTCTTCTTCTTCACCTTTTTCTTCTTCTTCACCTTTTTCTTCTTCTTCACCTTTTTCACCTTTTTCTTCTTCTTCACCTTTTTCACCTTTTTCTTCTTCTTCTTCTTTTTCACCTTTTTCTTCTTCTTCACCTTTTTCACCTTTTTCTTCTTCTTCACCTTTTTCACCTTTTTCACCTTCTTCACCTTTTTCACCTTCTTCACCTTTTTCACCTTTTTCTTCCTCTTCTTCACCTTTTTCACCTTTTTCTTCCTCTTCTTCACCTTTTTCACCTTTTTCTTCCTCTTCTTCACCTTTTTCACCTTTTTCTTCCTCTTCTTCACCTTTTTCACCTTTTTCTTCCTCTTCTTCACCTTTTTCACCTTTTTCTTCCTCTTCTTCACCTTTTTCACCTTTTTCTTCCTCTTCTTCACCTTTTTCACCTTTTTCTTCCTCTTCTTCACCTTTTTCTTCTTCTTCACCTTTTTCTTCCTCTTCTTCACCTTTTTCTTCTCTCTTCTTTTTCCTGGGTTTAGGTGGTTTTCTGTAATTAAATGCACTGCAGGCCTTGGGTGGTCATTATTGGGTCAAAACTATAAATAATATCGGTGTCACCTCGTTATTAAGGGATTTTTGCTTAAATAACCTTAGAAAAAGTAAGAAGTGCTCCATATTTTACTGTTGTTTTCCAGCTTGCTAGTTAAAGCTCACAGCTGGGGAGTCTGAAAATAGATAAAAAATAATAAACAGAAATCAGAACAGAGCAGTCCTCAGCTACTGGTCCCAGTTAGGACAAGTTGAATTTATCACTGGGATTTGCAGAATTCAGATTTTCTTAGTGTAACCAAACCCACATTTTGATCTCTTTTCCTTGTTTTGCAGGAACAGTATGAATTCTGCTACAGAGTGGTACAAGATTTCATCGACATCTTTTCAGATTATGCGAATTTCAAATGAGAATTCTGCCTTATTTTTTAATTTGTCTGTATAAATAGTTGTATATTATGTTAATTTATTCCGTGTCACTTGGGTTGTTGACTGAACTGTAAATACAACGTTGTGCTGGCTTTAAAAGTTGCATTTGCTGTATAAAGTTGTTTCTTAAATATAAATATCTTCTAAAGCAAAGTATAATGTTCCTATACTGTATAGCACTGTAAGATGGGATAGAAATCTTTATTCTAAATAACAAAAAATTAATTCTTGGGGTTTTCTTCCTTTGAATTTTGCCACTTATAAATATTTATCAACAACGTTATCTCCCAATTCTTGAATTTTTTGACAGGTGATTTGCAGTTCATCCTAAAAAAAATGTATTTTGGTTCACATGTTTAAACATTTTTTGTTCACCAGGAAAACAGGTATTTATTTTTCCAGTTGTTTTAAAGAGCTTCCAGGGTTTTTTTGGATTTTGAGTCTTACCATCCATAGGGTAAAATCAGTAGAAATACAGATCTGAATTTTTGAACTAAGAGAAATTTCAAAGCCTTGTTAATTTGGTTTTTTTTTCCCCAAATATTGCTTAAATCGACTTAGAAAGACAATAATTTGATTTTTTTAGAATATTTTGCATATTTGAAAAGTATATTTTGCAGCACCTGAACTTGGCTACTTGAAGAGAAAGGCCAGAAATGGAATTAAAAGCTTCTCTTCTCTATAAACACCTGCATAATTTCCCAGTTCTTTGAAAGAAGAGATGAACTCTTCTTCCTTGATTTGACTCAGCAGGATAATGAAGAGGTAAAAATTGGAAAAAACATTTTATGAACAGTTTCATGCCAGAAACATTGAGTGTTGTAGCAAAAGTTCCTCCAGGTTCTTCCCCTCCCAGAACTGTTATCAAAAAAGGACCTTCCCTATGGGGTTTAGGGCTGTGTAGAGATATATTTTTACTAAAAGTACTACTGAGAATAGAATTGGTGACAGAAAATATAAAAGTTTTTATTACAGCCCTGACCAGGGGCTGGAAAATCCCCCAAATCACAGGGCACCCGAATGTTGAATAATTACAAAATTTATCTTTCCCACTCTTCCAAAAGCATCTCTGATTTAATGAGCACAAAGGGGTGAATCTGTAATTAATTCCATAACGAATATGCAACAGTTCTGTCTTGTCCAGCTGGGCTTTGGCCGTGCAGCATCAAAGCCTTATTTAAAACAAGCAGCTTAAACGAGCTTTTCCCTGCTGTTCTTGCACTATTTTATCCCATTCCAGTCTAATCTCACTGCACCTTGGAGCAATGCAAAGGGACAGGAAGATGTCCCCAGGTCTCCTTCCATTCCATCCTGGCTGGAAAAGGTTTGGGATGGGAATTCCTGAGCACCCAATTCCCACTGTGCCGTTGGCTGTTCCTGTCTTCCCATTGCTGCACTCTTGTATTTATTTGTACCCTAAATGATGCACTTGAAAAACGAGATTGTTTAAAGACTCAACCTCACTCGTGTGTCTCCATGAGAAGAAACCCTCAAGCCACAGGGTTGGGTAGTGAAGGTGGAGCGTGTTCCTGAAATTCCAGCTAAATCACGAGAGCCAGAATAAATTCAGCCTGGAAATGATACAGTGGGGGTTCAGTCTGATTTATAGCCCAGGGAGACTCCCAAAGGTTGGAGAATAACGCAAAGGAATTCCCATTTTCTGATCCTGATGTCAGGATCTTTCCGACCATTGAGCCCACTTTTGAATAATAATTTGTCTGATTTTTGGATCTGTGAGGTAAAAACTTGGGGTGAGTTGTCCATGAAGTCAAGCTCAGTGCAAGGAGACTCCAAAAAGGTTGGAGAATAATGCAAAGGAATTCCCCCATTTTCTGATCCTGATTTCAGGATCTTTCCAACCATTCAGCCAGCATTTGAATAATAATAGTAGTAATAATAATTTGTCTATTGGGCAGATTCTGTGGGTCCCTGAGGTAAAAAGTGGGGTTGTCTCATGAGGTCAATCTCAGTGCAGGGAGACTCCAAAAGGTTGGAAAATAATGCAAAGGAATTCCCATTTCCAGATCCTGATGTCAGGATCTTTCCAGCCATTTGAATAATAATAATAATAGTAATAATAATTTGTCTGTTGGGCAGATTTGTGGGTCCCTGTGGTAAAAACTGGGGTTGTCTCCTGAAGTCAATCTCAGTGCAGGGAGACTCTGAAAAGTTGGAAAAGAAAGGAATTCCCATTGTGATGTCAGGACCTTTCCGACCACTTAGGCAGCATTTGAACAATAATTAATTTGTGTGTTGGGCAGATTTTGGGGTCCCTGAGGTCAAACCTTGGGTTGGGTTGTCCTTGAGGTCAATCTCAGTGCAGCAGTGCTGGGCTGTGGGGCTCCCATGGCGTTCCCCAAAGACCTCCCTACAACCAGGAGTAGGGTGGAGTTCAGCAGGGACACCAAATCCTCGCTGGGTACTGGGATTTTGGTTGATAAACAGCTTGAGGAGGAAAGAGAAATGCCACAAATATAACTCAGAGTTCACAACTGCGGCTCCAT
The DNA here is from genome assembly GCA_910950805.1 of Acrocephalus scirpaceus scirpaceus. Classification (NCBI taxonomy): domain Eukaryota; kingdom Metazoa; phylum Chordata; class Aves; order Passeriformes; family Sylviidae; genus Acrocephalus; species Acrocephalus scirpaceus. The sequence continues at coordinate 60,856,922 of OU383781.1, forward strand.
CAAGGTTTTTGTGGAATTTGAAGAGCTCCCTTGGCCGTCGTTGGGTGTGCTCCATGACTGGAGCTCTGGGGAGTGGCTCGGTGGATTGGAATTTTCCTTTGAATCTCCGTCCGTTGCATGGAATTCCTTCAAAAGGCCAAATAGTTGGATTGGAAGTGTCCTTCTGATCTGTCTGTGCTTTTGGTCACTGTGTGACTCGGACTGTTCATGTGTTCAGAAGGTCCCAGCTCAGCTCAGCATGGAAGCGTTCGCTTCCCAACGTCCTCATCCCGCAATCCATGGAATGCCGTGGGTTCCCTGCTCCCGAAGCAACCCCTTAAAAGTGCTTGGCTGACTTGGGCCTTAATGAAGAATGCATACTGTAATTAGCTGTGTTTTTTAGGCTATTTTTATGTATTTTTTAAACTTTTCAAATGAGCCTGACCCGCCCCGTGTTGAGTCTTTCGAAATGTTTGCGTTTCCCTCGTCCCATTTTTCATGTAAAGTTACTGGAACTTTTCTGTATAACCAAAATGTATTTAATTTGTCAGATCTTTATAATATATATATGTATGTATTATACAGTTTCAGCTCTTATTATTTTCTTTTCTTACGTTTCTAATTTGATCTTGCCGTGTTTTTAATGCCGGTGAATGTGGCTGAATTATTTGTATATGCAAATTGCAAGATCTAATACATTCTGATGCAAGAACAAAGCTTCCTTTTTATTCTCCACCTGCATTATTTCCTTTAAATCTTTTAATTTCATTCCTGTGTTGTGTGTTCATTTGAATTAAGCATTCTAAAAGAGTTGAAATCCATTATCTAGGTAAGTAATTTTTCAGTGCTTATCTGCAGCTGTTTGGGAGTAAAATTCTGATTTATTTTGGGGCTGAATGTTTTGCATATAAAGCGTGTAGAAACTCATGGAAACAGTTGGAATCCAAATTGTCTGGATAAGGTGAAATAAATACAGTAAAATTAAGTAAATATAGTAAAATATGGTAAACTATGGTGTCATACTAAGATAAAAATAGGATCTAAACTTCCAACTGTCACCAATCACGAGTTGAATGTTCACTCTAATTAGCAGCAATTTCTTAATTCATTTTGACAAGTTTTGCATTGGACATGTTGCTAAAATTAACCAAGAAGGCCCTGCTGTTGTAACAAGGGGGTGTAGGTTTGTGTAAAGCAGGAGTAACTGCTCAGGGGTTACGTCCTAGTGTCCAGTCAAATAAGATTTAATAAATCCTGATTTGTTTGACCCCTTCTCTTTTTTCCCCAGTCCACCCCACACCTCCCATTTGGGAGATGCCTCTTCAGGGCAGGTAATTTTAGGATTTTTTTTTTTTCCACAGTTGTTGGGAAGAATTTTTCTGCATGTCCTTCCTGAGCACTGCTCTAATATTTGTAAGTTGAGGGGAAATCGCCTCAAATTGTTCCAAGGAGGGGGCTGGAAATTAAAATTTCTTCATGGGAAGGGGTTGAAATATTGGAAAAATGCCTGGGGCAGTGGTGGAGCCTCCATCCTTGGAAGTGTTTAAAAAATGTGTGGATGTGGCATTGAGGACATGGGTTAGTGATGAACTGGTTGATGGTTGGATTTGATGATCTTTTCCAAACTTAACAGGTCTCTGATTCTAAAAGCTGTTAATTTTTTAATTTTTTCAATTATTCCAGAGGAGTTGATAAAATATTTTGTGTGATTGGGTCATGTATTTTTATGAGACCACAGGAAGGTAACTGTGGGTGAGGGACAGACAGGTGTGGCCTCAGAAAACAGAAGTCTCAAATATTTATCAGTTATTAATTAATTGTTGGCTAATTTAAATAAATATTGATAATTGTAATTGTTGATCACACAGCAAACATGGATATTTCTGTTCTCTATTGGTGGGTGACACAGTTTTTTTCCTACTTTTAAGCATTACAAAAAGATACCATAAAGAACTTCTGGTTCCTTATCTGGTTTCTGATTTTTAGAAACTCAACTTTTAGGAAAAAAGGAAAACATTTTAATTGCCAACTGTCCATGAAATATATTTATTTTAATGGGATATTTAAGCAGTATAAATTGGGACAGATCAAAGAGGTGTTTGCTGTGCACAAATGTCGAGCTCTTGTTTTGCCTGATGCAGAAATTGTTGAATTGAGAATTTTCCGGGCCGCTGAACTTCCCGGGGAGTGTTCTTCATCTGAGGAATTAAAGGATTAGGATGTAATTTAGATCTCTTGGTGAGAGCTTCCTTCTAATGACTTTTATCCATTTTCTCTGCTGCTTTGCACAGAGGAGGGGAATTACTCACTCATTAGTGAAGTTGACACCTTGCCAAGGAAGTTCTTGGTGCAAAGAACCCTCTCCTCCTTTCACCTGTTTCTGTTGCACTGCTCCAGTGTTTCCCTGAATTTTCCTGAACTCCAGCCATCCATAAACATGGAACAAAAGATCCAAGCTGGGACTTCTCACCTGTTGGGTGGACAAAAAGTAAGGAAAACTCTCCCAGGTGTGGGAAGAGCTTGAGAAGGAATTATTGAGCACGGCATTTTCTAGTTGGGATTTTTACAGAAGCTTTGTCCTTCCAAAACCTGAAGGGAGCCTATGGAAAAGATGGAGAGGGAGTGTTTATGAGAGCATGGAGTGCCAGAGGGCAGGGCTGGGTGGGATTTTGGGCAGGAATTGTTCCCTGGGAGGGTGGGGATGGAATTCCCAGAGCAGCTGTGGCTGCCCCTGGATCCCTGGCAGTGCCCAAGGTTGGACATTGGGGCTTGGAGGAACTTGGGACAGTGGAAGATGGAGTTGGATGAGCTTTGAGGTCCCTTCCAACCCAACCCATTCCATGGTTTGATGATCCCTGTGGCAGCCTGTGGATCCAGCAGAAGCTGTTCCTGTGGAACTGCTCTCCTCCCTTGTTTGTAAGTATGCATGGAAATGAGGTACTCTAGAATTTAATTTACTGAATCCAGGGGAATCTCGCCCCAGTCCCAGTAAAATGTACAAATTTCTAACTCAGCTGTGCAAAAGGACCGGCTGGGAGACGCAAAATCCCTTTTATGGCCACCTTTGGGATTAAAAGTGATCTGCTGATAGCAAAATTTCCTGGATTAAGGATTTCATTCCCAGACTGGGGACAGGAGTTGGATTCCATCACCCTCGGGGTGGTTTTATAATCTTCTGGAATTGGCAGATCTGTTACACAGGCCTAGAACGCACTGCAAAGTTTTAATTTGCATTTTAAACCTGGCCTATTTCACATTTTCCATTGTCTTCTGCTTCCCAGCCATCTTCCCTGGGTTTGAGAGACAATTGGGAAGTTCCTTTTCCAGATTAATTTGGATTCCTTTAAACACAGGTTTGACTGTAAAATATCAGTGTGTCCATCATATTAAAGTTTTCCCCTTAGTAGTTTATGTTCTTTCACCATTTAAGGTAAATTAATTATTTCAAAGTATTTCTTTTTATTCTCAGATAAAATTTGGAAACATCCCATTTGTTCCTAAATTTATGCAGATTCCTCCCACATAAAATTCTTCGTCAAAATCAGGTTTTGTGCAAGAATTCAAGCACTCCAAAAATCCTGGGTGCAGCGATGTGTCAGTGTAATAAACTGTGATTTTAAGAGAAAAATTTGTTGGAAAACTTTAAATTTTCAAAGTTAATCATATGACTTCTCATCTCTGGACTTGGCTTTACACGGTGTGAATAGCTTGAATATTTATTTACTTTGTACCTTATAAAAGCCCTAATTTAGGGAAAGCTTTAACCAGAATTTGTGATTTTTAAAGTAAAAACCACTGGTAGTAGAAATCTGTGAGAAACGAGCTTCACTCAATCTTTCCAAGCTGTTCAGACTTGAATAAATAATCCTGTATGAGGATCTTCATGTGATAAATTAAAATTCTGATTCTCTATCAAGGAGTTCCAAGCACTGATTTTATTTTTCTCCTCATTTTTGACAGTTTTACTTCATGGTGTATTCAGGTGTATTTGTCTAAATTAAATGTTCCCAAATTAACCTACCAGCAAATTTAAACCTTGAAGAAAATGTATTTTTGAGGGGTTTTTTTTTCCCCTCCTGTAAATCTACTTTGGCAAATATTTGTACAGATGCTGTTCCAGAGAGCTCTGCTGGAACCAGATTGAAAACCTTTGTTATAATTTGTGTTTTCCTCTAAATATTGCTGTGTTTGCACTTCACAAAGGCTGGGACACCGCTGTAAATCAGGCCAGAAAATACAATTATTGCCACAGTGCAGGTGTATTTATTTATTTGTGCTGTTTGATCACATGTGGGCAGAGACTGCAATAAATTCAATTTCAAAGAGTTTCTCTGCTGTAAATTGTTTGTTTTAGATACATCATTCAGGACCCCCAGGAAGGATTTTTTTCATACCTGTTAATTAGCAGTGATACTCAACTAGATACCAAATAGAATCTTGATTTTGGTATGGTTTATATCTAAATTAAATATTGTCCAATAGCACACAGCTATTGTAGTATAATAATAATAATTAATAATAATAATCTGAACTAAAGACTCACCAACGCTTATGAAATAGACTTCAAAGGTATTTAATTGAAAAGAAATAACATATTAAAATCTGCTTACATCTAATTGTATCACATCTAAAGCCATCACACCACATAAAATAGTCTTTGAGGCAAGGCAGATAATAAAATAGGAGTAAAATCAAAAGTGCTGCTTTTAAAGATCTGAACAGTAGAATTTTATCCCCTGAAGCAGAAAAGGACCTTGTCCTGCATCCCTTTCCCAAGCATCAAACTTGGAATGAAGGTCACACTTCATATCTCAATACTCCATTGTTGTTGTTATTATTAATATTATTTTTTCTTCTTTGAAAAATATTATTATTTTTGTCTTCAAACACAGAACAACACAGTGTTCATGTTGAATATTGCCATCAAGGATCCTCAAATTCAAGTCTCAGTAACAAATTCCTGTTTGGGAGCAGAGCTGGAGATCAGTTTTATATCTAAATGAAGGTAACTAATTTGCTGATTAAAATAGATTTAAAGTACTAATTTAACATTTATTGCTGCTCACTCCCTCCTATCCTTACTCCCTTTATTTTTTTTTCCCCCTTACTGTTGTGGCTAATGGTATTTTTGTGGCTAGTAGTATTTTAATCTGATTAAACACAGATGCTTAAATCACTTTATAAAGCCTAAGTGAAGCTGAATTGATATAAAATGAATCTGGGTGCTTTTTGCTGATCTGAGGAGGTGCAAATTTGGCACCACTGAGCCCCCTGCAAGTGCCCCTTGCTCAGAGAGGGGCTTGATAAGCCTGGACAGGTTCAGGTTTGGGAACAGGATCAGGTTTAGGTACAGATACAGATGTAGATAAAGGTGCAGGTACAGATATAGGCACAGGTTCAGATACAGATCTAGATAAAGGTTCAGGTACAGATTTAGGCACAAGTTCAGGTTTAGGTTCAGATATAGGCACGGGTTCAGGTTTGGGAACAGGATCAGGTTTAGGTACAGACATAGGCACAGGTTTAGGTTTAGGTACAGATACAGATCTAGATAAAAGGTTCAGGTACAGACTAGGTACAGGTTCAGGTTTAGGTTCACATACAGATCTAGATAAAGGTTCAGGTACAGATATAGGCACAGGATCAGGTTTAGGTACAGATATAGGCACAGGATCAGGTTTAGGTACAGATATAGGCACAGGATCAGGTTTAGGTACAGATATAGGCACACGTTCAGGTTTAGGTACAGATATAGGCACACGTTCAGGTTTAGGTACAGACATAGGCACAGGTTTAGGTCCAGATATAGGCACACGTTCAGGTTTTGCTACAGATACAGATCTAGCTAAAGGTTCAGGTACAGATATGGGTACAGGTACTGATTCAGGTGCAGGTATGGACAAAGGTTAAGGTACAGACACAGGTATGAGCACAGGTGCTGTTATGGGTTCAGATCCAGGTACAGGTGTAGGTGGAGATTCATGTAGAGATTCAGGTACAAGTACAGATTTGTGTACTGGCTCATGTACAGATACAGGCTGAGATTCAGGTACAGGTTCAGGTGTGGTCAGAGGTACAGGTATAGGTAGAGGTTTAGGTAGGGATACAGGCAGAGGTACAAACACAGGCTTAGGCCGCAGGTACACGTTCAGGAAATGTTCACATTGGGACACAGGTAGAGATCCAGGTCCAGGATGGGACAGATTAAAGCACAAGTTCAGGACCGGGCACAGGTAAAGATGCAGGTAGAGCTTCAGGACGGGGCACAGGAACAAGCACAGGTTCGGTAACAGATCCGTGCCCGGGCCCGTCCCGCCGTGAGGGGCCGGGGTCCCGCTGTGGCTCCCGGGCAGCGCCTGAGGCGTGAGCGGCTCCGCGGGGCGGCGCCTGCGTTTGAACTCAAACCGCCCTCGCCGCTCCCTATTGGCTCCGCTGCGCGTCGCGCGCCGCCCCCTCCGCCAATCAGAGGCCGACGCGCTCCTTTTCGAATGTTCAACGGTCATCTCGGCGCGTTCGTTTCTCCTTCCGCCGACCCGGCATGGAGTAAAGGTAAAAGAGTCCCTCTGCCCGGTGGCGCTTGTCGCGGCTGGGCGGGCTCGGTGCTGTCCCTCAGCGATGGCTGCTGCCGGCAGGCGCGGGCGGTGGCGGCGGCTCTCGGTCCGTCTATTTGCGCGGCTCCCGAGAGCTCCGTTTAATGCCTGGCGGAGGGATACACTAGGGCGGAAGTGGGGGCGCAGTGCGAAGTCTCGGGGGCCGGCACGCGCGCGCGGGAAGGGCTCAGTCGGCGCCGTGCCGGGAGCGCGGGGGGGGCGCGTCGGACGCCGCCACACGGGGCCCCTCAGCGGCCGCCAGCGCTCCGGCAGACCCAGGTACGGGTGGGCCAGCGGGCGGGGGAGTCGGGCCGGGGGGACGCGGCTTTGGGGTGACGGGTGCCGCGAGGAGGAGTGTGGCCGCCTGACACCCCGCTTCGGTGGCCACCTACCCCCCATACTGTGGCTGTAGCCCCCTGCCATGGTGGCTGTTGCTCCCTTCTCCTCTGGTGTTTACTTGTCCTGTCCCAGTCGGTGGCTGTGACCGCCTGAAGCCCGGGCTTATAAATTTCGGCTTCTGCAGGTGCTGTGGCTTTTTTGGCTTGTAGGAGCTGGTGGCTGCCGTGGGCAGGGTGCTGCCGGTGCAGGACACCGAGTATTTGCATTCCTAAAACCCTCAGGGACTGCCGGGTTCCCCTCCAGGTTGTGTCTTGTTGTCAACAAGTGTTTTATCACGTGAGTGGGCAGGAAACCCACCAAAAAATTCCTTTAGAGCTTCTTAACTGCATTTAGTTCCTTTGTTTTACCTTGCTGCTTTCAAATAGAGTGTTAATAAAGATGCTTCTTTGAGCATCGCTTGTGGTAATCGTATTTATACATTGAATAATGCATTATGTGAAAATATATAAGTGCGCATCTGCTTGCGCTGTGGGTTTGGGGTTTTTATGCCGGTTCTATGGGTTTGGGATTTCTATGCCAATAATTAATTGCTTTATTAGGGTCAGGTTCCTCCTCCTGTCCTGACAGAGTTCAGGAGCTTCCCAATTTCCAGCCCCTTCCCAGCTGTTCCTGCCGCTGCTCCTGGGAGCTGATGCTATCCCCAGTTTTCCAGGAGGATACAGCTATAATCAGTTGGTCTCTATTTAAAATTCAAATCTGAGAATTCTCATTTGGGTAAAAGATTGAAAGATTTAAATGCAGGTGAAGAGAAGTGAGTTTTTAAGTTGTTTATAGGACAAAATTTGTGTTGCTCCTGAACCTTTCCAAGGTTCTGATGTGTAGCAAAGACCTGAATACCAAAATTAGTCTGACAATTTATATAAACATATTCCCAGCTTTTTACACATATAAGCAGCACTGAGATTCTTCTGCTGTCCATTGGAAAATGTCTCATCTCTGGATCAAAATAAAACACTAAAATTTACATCAATTTACTCTCTAAACATGTAAATCATCACTAGGATGAGTAATCTGGGTGTTTTTTGTAGGTAAGGTTCCTTTTACATTTGAAGATGCCTCGCTACGGGAAAATCGTTGTCATTAAAAGGAATGGGACTGATGGAATTGTTTTTCCACTCACTTCAACTTCTTGTTTATTTGGAAGGTGAGAATTTGCTTGCATACATTGAAATAATGAGTGTTTTCCTGCAGATCATGTCTTTTAATGCTTATTTAAAAAAACAAATCTTTATTTGGGAATGATGTGCAGAGGAGGGAAGGTGATAGTGGACTAAGGTTAATGCAAGAGTAGAAAGTTGAACTTTATTTTATTACTGCCTTTTGTCATTTCCTTGCCAGAATTACTTTGATTGATTGATTTTAATTTTCTGACTATAGGAAATCAGGAGAAGGGATTAAAAGTGATAAGACCAATAGCAAATCAAAAGCCTTAGAGATTAGCTTAAGAAAAGCACAGAGAGGAAAGGTCTGTACCTTTATAAATGTGTTTTAACTCAGTAATAACTTTTGAAAAGGTAGAGGTGGTTCTGCAGGTGAGGCCAAGGGTGCAGTTACCTCTTTGCAGTCTCAGATCAGAAATGTAAGCCTGAGAATGACTTGAGCAGCTGATTTTGTCTGAAAATATTCCACAAGTCTCAGGAAGCTCTGGAAGCGAGTAATCCCTTAGCACCAGCTGTGCTGTAGCCATGTCTCAGCTTGTTGTGATCTGCTTTTTTCACAGTTTGGGTATTTCACAATTTTCCTGATCTCAGTTCTCTGATGCTGGAGAAGTGTGAGCTGCTATTTTTTCCCTGTTTAAAAAGACTTAGCTGGTTAATTTCCTTCAGACTAGAGACATCATGCTGCTGTACCAATACTAACTAAAATTTTGGGGAATGCCCTAAACATCCAGCAGTTTTCCCTGTGTTTTGTGTGAAACTGAAGCTGTGTTTCCCCTCAGGAAAACAGAATGTGACATCCGCATGCGGCTGCCCTGGGTGTCCAACGAGCACTGCAAAATCGAGATCAACGAGAACAAGGAGGTGAGGTGCTGATGTTTTACTGCACTGTGCATTGCCTCGTTGCACCTCAGCAGCTCACTGACGTTTTTGTTTGGTTTTTAGGCAGTCCTGACTAATCTGAGTGCAGTGAACCCCACGCAGCTGAACGGGGCTGGCTTTGAGCAGCCCGTTCCCCTGAAGCACGGAGATGTGGTAACCATCATTGATCGTTCTTTCAGGTGGGTAACAGGGCCAGGCTCTGGAATTGTTTGATTCTAGAGTGGAAATTAATCAAGTTTAGTTCCTATTTCTCCACAAAATCTTACAGGACTTCATCAGAATGCAGGATTGCTTGCAGTTATCTTTTTATCACTTCCATTACATTAAGCTAAATCAATAAAGATAGAATTGTTTAGAAAGATCATTCTGATTTTGTTTCAAGAGTTATCAGTTTTAGGGGGAAATTTAAAGTGTTCTTAATTTACCAAAGCCTTTCAAACAGAGATGTGTGCATTGTTGGGAGGGGACAACTATTCCTAGGTCATTCCTCTTAATAGTTAAAATTTAGTCATCAATTATTTGACAAAAATTGTATTTAAAAAATTTCTTTCAGGTTTGAATATCCTCTGCAATCAACTCCGAAGAAGAGACGTTCCAGGTCTCCAAAAGATGAAACTCTGCAGGTAATTTTGTGCCTGTGGGCTTTTTCTTTACAAATATATTGATAGCAATGACATGATTTTCTATTTCCTCGTTCTGTTTTCTTACTAAAAGTAATTTTTCAGCCCTAAACTGCTTTTATGTCTGAAAATACAAATTAACTCTTTCAGATAAATACTTTTAAAATTTTGGTAATTTTAGTCAAAAATTTGTCACTTTTTGGTAATAGATAATTAATAATTCATGATGTTACTAAGAGCTATAAATTCTCCTGTAGGTTTGGTAAGAAGGGGAGGTTCAAGTGTTTTTATTCTTATTTTACTGCTGCTTTGACAGCTCAGAATTTAAACAATAAACCAAGATAAACTTCTCCTCTCCAGGGCCTCAAATGTATTGGCCGATGTTAAATATTGAAAAGTTCAAGGATTTAATTTGAATATTTTAAAGCTTGCTTAGGGACAGTGCATATTCTCTTATAAATAGTTCTTTTTCAATGTAGAATTGAGAGCTGAAGTATGAAATATTTGTTGCTCTGCTGTAATGTTGTACAAATTTACAGGTTCTTCATGTTCAGCAGGTGGCAGAAGTGGAATTATTACACAAACAAACTTCAGGAGCTAAAAGTCTTGATGCTTCAGGTTGGTCCCTGTTTTATGAGGGCTTTGTTTGCTTTTGTCCCCTTCACTGCATTTATTATTAGCATTAGAATTAAAACAAAGTTAAAATAGGGGAAAGAGGCATTTTAAGACTTTCCAATCTGAGTACACCTTGCTGTGTCATTGTGTTTAAATGCTGTGAATTCACTTTTGATATTAAATTTTAACTTGAACTGCTCTGCTGACCTACAGCTACACCTTTTTAAAGCAAATATTGCATTTTCTCATGCATTTTTTCTTAATAAAAAATTGAAATAAGTATCATTTTGGGGGTACATGGTATATATTGAAATAATTGTTTACAGGAACTGTTTCCTGTAGAACCAGAAAAATCCAGAGCTGTTAATTCTGGGTAATTATAACCCAAAGACTGGTTAAATTCCAGAACTTCACCTTCCCATCCTTCTTGTCTTAAATAATCCTGATTTTCAGAGAAGGCTCTTTGTTATCATTTCTGACAGATTTTTGTTCCAACTCAAAAAGCCCCAGCTGCTTCCAGGTGTTCCATTTCAGTAGATCCTGGCTGGCCAGGAAGATCTTTGCTGATCAGGATCTTCCCTCTTGGGAGGGAAAATAGGGAATTTTTAATCTGTATTTATGGAACTTATATTTGAAGTTCTGCAATTTTGAAGTAACTCTGCATCTGTATTTTTGGTTTTTGTTGCTTTCTTTGTAGATAAGGCTGAGCGTGAAGAAAAAAATGCAAATAAAAATAAACAAACTCCAGAGCAAAATCTTCCTAAAGCTTTCCCCTTCAAATCCCAAACACCCAAATCCTCACAGAGACTCCATCGTGTTCTTAAAAAGCAAAATGAAATGTCTCCCTTTAGTAAACTCTGTGAAAAACTGAAAAATGAGCTGGGAGTGGAAAAACCTCTGCAGAGGGGATCTGCCTCTCAGCAAACTGCAGCAGGAGAGCCCGGGAGGGTTCTGCCAGAACCAAGTGCTCCCATCCCAGCCCTGAGTCATCCTTTGGATCTGGGCAGCTCAGCTAAAGAAAAGAAACCAGGCAGGATGGGAAATATGGAAGAATGTGTAATTGTGAGAAGAGAAGGAGACAGCCCAGGCTTGAACCAGCTGTCAGCAGCTGGAGGAAGAACTCCCAGGAAGAGTTTGGCCAGGAGTCCTGGAATTCCCATTTCAAAGGAGGTGTCAGTTGTCAATGGTCCAGATCCGAAGGAATTAAGGACCCCAGGCAGATCCAAAGGCACTGCAGCCACACCCAAACCCAGCAAGGAGAGCCACGGGGATTCCCTGCTTTTGCTGGAGCAGTGCTCCATAGAAAGGCTGGGTTATCAAGATAAAAGGGCAGGGTGCAGCCCCACCACGCCCACCTCCCGTGGTGCTGCAGCAGGGAAATGTGTGCAGAGCACACCCCAGAGGAGGAGCCCTCGGTCTCTTTTTGTGTCCCCTCCCAAAGAAAGCACTGGAGTGAATCCTGGAAATGCTGATGCTCCAAAGACCCCACGGCGTGGCTCACTGAAACTGAAGTCACTTCCAGAAATCCCAGCTGGAGCTCCAAAGGAAGAGCCAGAATGCAGAATTGAGAACACACAACTGCCTGTGCCAGATGACCAATGCTTAAAGACAAAACAAAGGCGAAACAGCAAACAACAAACGCCAGGAAAACCTGCCCAGGAAGTGCTGAAGGAAATCTGGGATCAGGAAAACCTGGATAACTCGAAGGTGGGACATTGTGAAACCCCTGCCTCTCTCCCTGATTCCAAGAGGCCCAGAAGAACCAGCAGGGAAAGTAAAGAATTCTTGGACAAGAGTGCCCATTCAGAGGCGCTGGCTTCGGAAGGAATGTTGGCATCTCCTGCTCAGACACCTGGAAGGAGGAGGGGAAGGCCAAGGAGCTCTGGAGTGCTGGCTGGAACAGCACTGGAGACAAACACTGCTCAGGATCATCAGAACTCAGACAGAAAAGCCAGTGGAGCTCCAGCAGAGCTGGCCATGGATGGGTGTCCCCAAAACCAGGATTTGGAAGATGCCAGTGCTACGACACCTCGGAGACCATCAGCCAAGAGAAAATCTCCTGGGAGTGCTGCTGAGCTGAGGGACACTGAGCCTGCCTCAGAAACCAAAACCTCTGGCCTCTTGCACGAGGAAGACTCAGGTAAATACATTGGATCCTCCTGCCTTGTTTTTTTTTATTAGAGAAATTATGTAGCACTTTTCTGAGAATTCTCCAGCTTGGACAAAATGTGGAACCAGTTACTGACACAATTGTAAAATATTTATTGTGCAGTTACATTCAACCTTAACAATACACAATACCTATAAAATATCCTGGATTTAACCTATTTCCCTTTAAGGTAATAAATAAAATTATTATTGCAATATTTTCTATTATAAATAGCAAAACCTATTTCCCTTCGGGTTTGTTCCCAACTTCAGAATGCACAAGGAAAGGTTAAAATGCTGCCTTGCATTGTAGGAGATCTAAAAATCATTTCAATTGTTCTTTTCAGGCAAGCCAAAAAGAATCTCTCAGAAGAGGAAAAGTGGTGAAACGCTCCCCCAGACTTTGGGCAAAAGGAAGAGAGTGTCTTTTGGTGGTCAGCTGAGCCCAGAACTCTTTGATAAAAGTTTGCCTCCCAACTCTCCCCTGAAAAAAGGAGCTCTCCCTGCCAGGAGGAGTTTACCCAATGGGAACTGTCCTCGGGCTGTGCTCAAAAAGGCTCAGAGCTTGAAGCAGTTGATAAATCAGGTAAATGTTAGAGTTATTGAGTCCATTACTGTGATCAAACTTTATAAATTCTGTTATTTATATATTTATTCTATTATTTAATAATTCAAAATTAGTAGTAAACCTTGTGTGATGCATGTTGGTGTCACTCGTGTTTTGGGGTGCTCAAAGAATCATCAGCAAAAGCAAATTAATTATAAAGTGAAAGTACAACCAAGTTCATTGAAGGTCACTCTGCTACTTAAATTCGTGGGTAAAACACACAAGGAAAAATCAGGCTGAGAATTAATAATCAATCAATCTAAAATTGACATTAAATGATTTAAGTGGTGGCTGGGGATGCATGAAGGGTAAGGATGGGAAAGGTAAAGCCTCCTGCCAAACTTAGCTCAGACTTGATCAACACTTTAGGAATCATTTCCTGTATCATTCCTGAAAAAGGAAAATCCAAGTCTCAGGGTTTGCATGGACAGATCACTTCATGAAAAAGAAGGAAATATCCTCCATTCACTAATGTGTATTTTTTTTTAACCAGGAAGAAGAAAGGTCACCCAAAACTTCCCCAGGTGCCTCATCCCCTGTCTCAGGGAGGGCGACACCCCAAATCCCTGCAGGCTCTCCAGCCCCTCTGAGGAAGGGGCGTTTCTCCATCTCCCAGCCCCCCACACCATGCCCAATTGCAGAGGAGAAGGATGCTGGCATGGAAGACCTGGATCCAGAGGGGAAAAGTGATGCCCAAGGGAAAACTCCAGAATCTTCTGCAGCTGCCCAAGATGCCAAAGTCTCAGTGACACCTGCCAGGTCAACCAGACGTGCCCAGCTGGGTGTGAAGGGCTCTGCCCTGAAGAGCAGAGGTGGGGCTGTGGCTGCTTTCAGTGCCAAGAGGAGAAGTGGTGCCTCCAGTGCCAATTTATTAGGTTGGTTTCAACAGTTAATTTTTAATATTCACTTTCATGCTTGAAAATAAATTGGGAAAGGTCTGTTTTGTTATGCAGAAGCCACCAAATAATTGGTGGATCTTCTGAAATCTGCTGGGCTTCTTGGAAGTGCAAAGTGTTGCATTTGCTCATTCATAAAGCAAAATTATTAAAGCATCTATAAACTCATTTAAAAACAAATATTAATGTTCAGAAGTTAAAAAATGGTAAAATTAACATTCTCTTTGCAAGGTTAAGAGTCCTGATCTTTGAAATCTGTCAAGCTCAAGTAGTGTTAAACTGAACCATGTTTCTCACATCAGTTTTGTTTTGGAAAAACTTAACATTTTATAGCAATGCAGCTTCCCTTTGGTTATTTTGTGCCTTATTTTTATACAAGGCTCACAAACTTTGTCCAGGAACTGGGCTGTGTTTAACCACTCCAAGTGGTGAATAACTGATACAAACAAAAACCAGGATCATAACTGGGTTACTTTCAAATCTTCAAAGTTCCCAGTGCTGAACATTGATTTGAAATAGTTTTGGCAGCATTGGAAACTGGAATAGGGCAGTTCTGGTTCTTCAGGTTTTGACTTTGGAATAAACTTCAAAGTAGGGTGTGTTTGTCACCTGTTTTCACCAGTTAAATCAGTTTGACAAAATCAAATTCCCCCTTCACCCAGGAATTTTTATTACTTTATTATTCTGTCCATTTTAATGGCAGCAGAGCTCTTGACAAATATCAGCAGCATTCCATTTCTCAGCACCTCTCTGTAATATCAGTGCATCAATTCCTTCTGTAATAGGAAAAGAACATCACAGCTCTTAAAAACTTCACATCCAAAATAAAACTGTTTCCTGTGCTTTTTCAGATAATTTCCTGGATGCTTGGCATTTTTCTCTGCATCCTGCACACCCTGGCAATGTCAGCTTTTCAAAGTTCTTTTTATTTGCAGGCTGACATAGCAATTCTGACAAGAGAATAACAACATCCTTTTTTTTTTTTTTTTAGGAACAGCATTCCCCTTTTGATCTCTATTTTAAAGAATCATTTCTTTTATACAATCCCTGTATTCTGATAGCTTTTTTACCTGAAGTAAACAAAGCAGGTGTCCTACAACTTCCAGCTTCATTTATTGCACAGCTGTAATTCCCTGCTCCCACTGCTGTGTACAGAATGATGCTGTGATGAAGGTAACCTTGCTTTGGGAATTTTGGGAATGTGTCACAAGAAGGTGATACAAGAAAAATTATGGGAAGATTTAAATTCAGGATAAATAACTGAAATTCCTCAGGATGATGGTGGAAGAAATTTCACTTTGAAACGATTTCTGTTAAATCTCAGCAGAGTAACAAGGCTGAAAGGTTCATGGCAACTTTCTGTTGGCTAAACTGAGTTCCTTCAAAAGAGAGAGGAAGGAACTGGGTCAGTGTTGAGTTGTGGGATCTGAGCTGTATTTGACAGCGTGTGGGGCTCATTGTTTGGTGTGGAAAGCCACACTGGGTACTTGGACTCTTCTTAAACTTCAGCTGAAATTGGATTTTCAAATTGAGAATATTTCTGTGAACATTTCAGGTGTTACCAGATAACAGCAACCACTTTGCTCTGCCAGACTGCAGAAAATGTATTGGAATCCTAAAGAAATAATTGTGAACATCCATGTACACATCTGAGAGTTAAAGTGGTTCTTTCTCATTTTCTTCTAGTTGCAAAATCCTGGGCAGATGTGGTAAAATTGGGAGTTGCAAGACCACAGTCAAAGACTGCCAAAAAAATTGTCCGTAAAGGAAGAGCCCTGAAGAGAATAAACCACCCACCAAAGGTATTCTTGTCTGGTTTGTGTTTCTTTATTCTGTTTTCTTGTATAACCACCAAAGAACTTGGATGGATTTTGATGGAGGAGCTGAGCTCTTGGTGTGATGTAAAATGGGGGTTGGTGCCTCTCACAGCACATGGGAAATGGAGGTTGGTACAAAAGGAATCACAGAATTATTAAAGTTGGAAAAGACCTCCAAGATCTCTGAGTCCAAGCTCTGATCATAAAAATCAGACAGGATCTGCCTTTCCTAAACTCAGGCTGGTGGATCTTCCAACCCTCATTGGCACTGGGCATCCTCCAGACTTCTGGAACCTCCCAGTTAACCAGGACTGATGATAAATTATGGAAGGGGCTTGGCCACCTCTCCCTCCATGAATCTTTGTTTAATAACCCTTGGTTTTTTTATTCTTCTTTTCCCTCTGCAGACTCCAGAGAAGAAAATAAAAGATCACTTCAGCACAGGTCATGCAGAGTCTCCTGCTACCATAGTTGTAGGTAGAGCTTATTCCACCACAGTCAGGTCAGCTGGACACATCCCAAAAGTGGTAAAAAATCCCAGCCTGAAGCTCAACATGGATATGGATGAAAGCTTCACAGGTCAGGTTTTAAACTCTGTTACTTCATCTGCCCCCTGTGAGGTTCTTTTATCAAAACATTTGCTCATTTCTCCAAATATGATTTCTAGGAGTGCCTGAAATGTTCCAAACTCCAGAAAATCAAGGAGGAGGAACATTTCCTTTGGCTGCTGCTCAGAATGCTGATTTTACACCACCATGGGCTGCAGGGGACATTTCTGACTTGCACACTCCTGAGGAATCTGGTAGGTTTGGTATTTTGAAAAAAGAATATTGAAATATATTATGAATTAGCAGCAGTGTAAGTCTAGGCAAACTTAACTGAGGTGAAGCATCCAGCAACCCATGAAAGGAGCCATTGAGATCTATCAGGTATTAAAAGAAAATATTAATTTCTGCATAGGATATTTTAGTGTTCATTCTATTCAGTATGAAACTTCAAGCTGCTGGTGAGTTGTTTTACACACTGAATGCCTAATGCACATGTTTGGATTTTGGTTCCTAGAAGAGTATAATGGAATTTGAATTTTTTTTATTATTATACAGCAATTAAAATGCTTGGATTTGCTGCTTAATTCATTTTCCAAATGACATAAATCTACTGTTTATTTCAGGAGAGATGATGGTGTCACCACTAAATAATTCAGATGTTTCAGAGCAGAAGCAACAGAGTCCAGGCATATTCTGCTTTCTGGGAGAGGAGTCATCTCCATTAATGTTTGATGAAATAGCCACAAAAACTCCTGAAAAAAGAAAAGCTGTGCACAAAGATAGTATGGCTAATTTGGCAATAATTCCTGAAAAACCAAAAGCTTTGGTGAAATCAGGAAGTAAAAGGAGGACTCCAAAGCAGAATCTGGAGCCTGATGAGGTCATGTCAGGAAAAAGGAAGATTTTAAGGACCCCTGAGCAAAGGTCAGAAGCAGGAGAGGTTCTGTCAGGTATCAAGAGACTCATGAAGACTCCAAGGCAGAAGCCTGAGCCTGTAGAGGTTTTGTCAGGCATCAAGCAGCTCTTGAAGACCCCAAATCAGAAATTAGAGCCTACAGAGGTTTTGTCAGGCATCAAAGAGCTCTTGAAGACCCCAAATCAGAAATTAGAGCCTACAGAGGTTTTGTCAGGCATCAAGCAGCTCTTGAAGACCCCAAAGCAGAAATTGGAGCCTGTGGAGGTTTTGTCAGGCATCAAGCAGCTCTTGAAGACCCCAAAGCAGAAATTGGAACCTGTAGTAGTTTTGTCAGGCATCAAGCAGCTCCTGAGGACTCCAAAGCAGAAATTGGAGCCTGTAGAGGCTTTGTCAGGCATCAAACAGCTCTTGAAGACCCCAAAACAGAAATCAGAGCCTGTAGAGGCTTTGTCAGGCATCAAACAGCTCATGAGGACCCCAAAACAGAAATCAGAGCCTGTAGAGGCTTTGTCAGGCATCAAACAGCTCATGAGGACCCCAAAACAGAAATCAGAGCCTGTAGAGGCTTTGTCAGGTATCAAACAGCTGATGAGGACCCCAAAGCAGAAATCAGAGCCTGTAGAGGATTTTTCAGGCATCAAACAGCTGATGAGGACCCCAAAGCAGAAATCAGAGCCTGTAGGGGATTTGTCAGGTATCAAACAGCTGATGAGGACCCCAAAGCAGAAATCACAGCCTGTAGGGGATTTGTCAGGTATCAAACAGCTGATGAGGACCCCAAAGCAGAAATTGGAGCCTGCAGAGGCTTTGTCAGGTATCAAACAGCTCATGAGGACCCCACGGCGGAAGGCAAAACCACTGGAGGACCTGTCTGGCATTAAGCAGCTCCTGAGGACCCCACAGCCAGAGCTGGAACCTGTCATAGATGAAATTGCCTTGAAAAGGTTGCTGGAGACTCCAGTAGAGAGCAGGGAAGCAGGAAAAGCTGTGCCAGGTGTGACTTCAACCAAGAGAAGCCCAAAGCTGAAATCCCAACCTGTGGAAGACATGGTTGGGCTCAGCCGCATTTTCCAGACACCCAAGGAAAAGATTGAGCCTGTAGAAAACATGTTTGGGATTAGCAGATTAATGAAATCTCCTAAAGAGAAATATCAACCAGTGGAGGATTTTGTGGGACTGCAAAGGCTCATGGCAGAACCCAGGCAGAAATCTTGTGATTCTGAAGTGGACTATGCTGGAGTGACTGAAATGTTTGGTACCCCAGAGGAAATGAAGGTAAATATTTTATGTCTTGGATTTGAAAGACTTCAAATTCCCTTTGAGCACTCATTTAGACACTTCTCAACCTCTCCACAATGTTGTCTTTCACTTTAGATGGCAAGAATTAAATGTTAAGTTTGTGGACTTGTATCAGATGAATGGATGTATTCACAAGACTAATTGATTTAATTGGTAGAGAAAAGGATTTGACAAGAATTATTACAAATATTGCTGTACATTCATCTTGTATTGGTTGGCTCCATAAGTTCTTGTCCTGTCAGACATGCATTTATTGATTTTTTTTTTTTATTCCCTTAGGTCAGATCAGTAAATGTTGAGGATTCTCAGGAAGAAATTGCACCTCCTGGTTCTAATTCCAGTCAGAAACACGGTAAGCACTAATATTTGGCTTAGAAGAACAGTGAATATACAAAATCATGAATGTTACCATGAAGTTCTGTGCTGGTTTAGGGCAAATTTGGGAGAAAACCTCCTAAGGGCCCCTCCCTCCCCTCCCCTGACCAGTTCAGGATAAAACTTCCTCAGAGAGAAGTGGAAAAAAACCTGTTTATTAACCAGGCAGAGCACTCCCAGCACAATAAATTGAACAATACAGGATGACAAGAACTTTGTGCCACTCTGGAGAGATGACAAATTTAGAAAGAAGGTCTCCCCTGGAGGTGGTTGCTCTGTTCTCATTGTTCTCCCTCTGGCTCTGGCAAAAGTTGCTGTGCAGGGTAGAACTTGGTGGGTCCCAGCTGGAAGCCCCCAGAGCTCCCCTGGGTCCTCAGTCCAGAGAGATTTGAACAGTTCCAAGGAAAGGCAGAAAAGCAGGGAAATAAAAAGGAAAAAAACTTTTCTGCCTCAGCTATCTACACTAAGTAACTAAAAAATAAAGAAGATGATGATCCTCTCTGTCCTGTGCTGTGTGTGTTGCTGAACTCCAACGCTTCCAGGCCACTTGGAGCAGCAGAGTTCCCTGACAAACAAACCACACTTCTCCCTCCCCTTTGCTCTCAGACCCAACATTAAAGGTGCAGGGTGTAATATCCAGCAGAACCCCACAGATGATTGGGGATACAAACATCACATCACCCTAGGACAAGTTCAGATCTTGTTTAATCCTCTGTCAGTGAGCCCAGCTATTTCCTGAGCTAAGATTATTTTTTTCCCTTTGACCTGTCCAAATAAATTAAAGTATTTCAGTCAGAAATCTGGCCTTTAATTTAGGAATTGGTTACATGTTTATTTATTGTATGATTTGTTTGAGCAAGATGCCTCTGTGAGGGAAATGGAAATGCACAGATGCTTTGATCAGGCACAGGAATGTCTAATTTTTGTTTGTGCTCTTTACCCTGTTCTAGAGAAGAAAGGAAAAGTCTCCCAAGGTGAAGATTCTCAAGAGAAGAACTCAGCTGGTGAAGAGCAGCTCACCCAGAGACTCAGAAGGGGCAGACCAAGGAGGGCTGCACCTCCTGCTGCAGCAAAGCCAAGTGAAAATGGTGTGAGTTTAAAGGGACAGCAGAGTCCTGATAGCCAGGAGGAGATGGGAGCGATCACACCTGCAAACAAGGCAAGAGGAAGGAGGACAAAGCGCTGCATAGCAGAAGTTGTTCCAAAGCTCCCTGATCAGGGAGGGCTCGACATTGTTTCATCTGTGGAACCAGCTGGAGCTGCTCAGAGAGCAGGAAGAGGTCAAAGGAAAGAGCTGAAGGAATTACAACATCCAAATGAAAACCTTGAGTCTTGCCTTGAAGATTCTTCAGCTCTGCAAAAAGCACCTGCAAATTCCAACCAGGGTTTGCAGGACTGTGGTGGCATGGATGAAACTGAAGATGATCCAGGCACAAAGACAGGACCTGGAAACACTCAGAATGAAATCTGTCAGCTGCAGACAGGTTTAAATAATGCTGATAGCAAAGCTAGTGACAGTGGGATAGAGGACAGTGAAGAGGTGTCCCTGTCACCGAGGAGGAGGCGCAGAGGAGTGGAGAACACAGAACCAGTGGTTCCACCAAAAAGAGGGAGAAGAGCAAGGAATGACCAAGGTAAAGCAGCTTCTCCTGGAGACCTTGGAACAACCAGAAAGCTTCGTAAAGACCCATCCCCAAAGGTTCCCCAGAGACAGGAGCAGGCTTGTGACAAAGCTGCTGAGGCTGTCACAGCACAAGAATCTGAAAATGGCACTAAACTTGAACTGAAGGCAACAGAGGGAAGAGTTAAATCTTTCAGAAGTACAAGAAACAGAAAGCACTCAGCTGAAATAAAAGCAGACACTCGTGAGGTCGCACTTGAAAATACACAAAACATTCTAAAAACTGAGGAAACATCAACTGAAACTGCTGCTGAAACAGAATCCCACGTGAAAAATGAGATGAAAGGATCTCAGGGATGTGAAACAGAAAATGCTCAGGAAAAAACAACAGAGGCAGCTCAAAGATTAAAGGCAGAGTCACCTTCTACAGAGACAAACAAAATGCCAGGCAGTGCTCAGAACACAGAACCAAACAGAGCTAGGAACAGGAGAGGCAAAAAAGACTCTTTGGAGCAGAAATTTACTGAATTTACTGAAAATGTGAACAGCCTAAAACCAATCACTCCCAAATTTAAGTCAGAAACAGAAGTGGATGAATCTTCTCTCCAGGATTCCGTGGGCTCTGCTTGTGTCAGTGCAGCCCAAGGCAGGAAGGAGCAGCCCAGCCCAGGTGCCA
Organism: Acrocephalus scirpaceus scirpaceus; assembly: GCA_910950805.1. NCBI lineage: Eukaryota > Metazoa > Chordata > Aves > Passeriformes > Sylviidae > Acrocephalus > Acrocephalus scirpaceus. The sequence goes on from OU383781.1 coordinate 60,878,067, forward strand.
CATCAGCCCCTGCTGCTGACAGTGCCAGTCCTGCTCAGGGCAGTCCCAGGAGGACGAGAAATGAACGGGGAATACTTAGAGCAAAGCAAACTGAAATCCTGCAGGAGAATCCAGCACAAAGAAATGCAGTGATGTGTAGAAGAGGAAGAGGTAAAAAAGTTAATTTTCATCTTGAAGAAGGCAGCTCCAAAGGGGCTGAAGGAAAAAGTTTACCTGAGGGTGATGAAGGTATGACTGACAAAGATGAACAACAGGAGAATCCCGAAAATCCTCCTTCACAGGGAAGGAGGGGCAGGAGAAAGCAACTCGATTCCATCCCTCAAAAAGCCAGTCCTGCCTTTATGGAAGAGCAAACCCTGAGTGCAGCTTACAGGGAAGACGAGGCTGTTGTACAAGAGCAAGGATCAGCCCTGGGAGCTGCTCCCTCTCCAGCAGAGGACGATGCACCGAGGCGGGGGAGGAGACGCGAGGCGGCCGCAGCCTCACAGAGCAGATCTCCTTCTGTCAGAACGAGGCGGGGGCTGCTGGAAGGGGATGATAAAAAGATGGCAGAGAGAGAAGATGAAAATCCAGCTCTGGGTAATAAAACTTCACAGGCAAAGGCGAATGCACCAGCAAGGGACAGAAGGAGAAAGGTGGATCTGACAGCAGAGGTAAGGAGTTCAGCTCCTCTCCAGAGAAAGTGTGGTTTGTCAGAAACAAAAGATGAGGGTGCTCAAGAACAAAATGTGCCTTTGGAAGCAGTGATCTGTGCACAGGAGAGGCCACCAGGAAGGGGCAGAAGGAAAGAAACTGTTCTGGCATCACACACATCCAATCCCATCTCTCTTCGAGGGAAGCGCGGGCTGCCGGCAGCTGAGGGAGAAGGAGCTCCCAAAGAAGAGCAGAACGTTCCCTTAGAAACTTGTGATCCACCTGGGAAAGAAAATCAGCTGAGAAGGGGCAGGAGGAAGGAAATTGTCCCCTTGATAGAAGCCAAAAGTTCTACTCAGGGAAACCAGGTCCTGTCAAAACCAAGTGGTAGGAAAAATAACAATAGGGAAGTTAAACAGAGTTTGGACAATTCCCAAGAAAATACGGATCTTGTAAAAGGGAGCTCGGGGCAAGAAACAACTTCACTGGCTCTGAGTCCCACCTCACTTCAAGGTTTGTCACAAGATGGTAAAGATGGAATTCCTGAAGAACAAAGTAAACTTTTGGAAGCAGCTCCACCTGCAAAAGAAAATCCATCAAGAGTAGGCAGGAAAAAAACAACTTCTGCTTCTGAAGAAACAATTTCCACTTCTCTCAGGGGAAAACCCAACCTGGCCAGAGGAAGAGGTCAGAAGAGGACTCTTAAGGAAAGTGAAGATGCATCTCCAGAAAATAATCCAGGCCAGGGAAGAACAAGGCAGCTGAGGAATAATAGGAGGAAGGTGGAATTCCCATCAGAGGCAGCTACTTCCCCTTCTCCCCATAAAAACAGTGACTTGCCAGAAAATGGCAACACTCTGGAAACTCAGGGTTTGAGTGGAGCATCCAGGGGTTCTGCAGAGAATCAGTCTGGAAAAGGCCAGGAGGGTGACCCAGCTCCACAGGCAGCTCCCACCTCTCGCAGAAGGAAGTGCCAGCTGCCAGCAGAGGAGGTGGCACCCAAAAAGTTCAAATCAGGTGAGGCAAGGATTGGCTTTCTCTAAGGCTGGCTGAGTTCTGGGTGGATGCAGCAATGGTGTGCAGAGCTCTGGGGGTGCTGATGTAGATCACAGAGAGATGGGATCATTTAGGCTGGAAAAGATCCCAGATCCCATCTCCTGCAGCTGCTCCTGGGGCTCCCTTCCCTTCCCTGGTCACGCTCCAGCCCCTCCATGGCCCCCCTGAACTGAGGGGCCTCCCCAGTGCCCAGGACAGGGGGCAGTCACTGCCCTGGCCTTGCTGCCACCTAAAATATTCCCTGGAATTTTCAGCTTGACTTAAAACCTCCCAATTAGAAAATGTCACCAAATGAATGCCTTGAAGTAGAAATAACAGCCAGGAATTTCCTGCCATAAAACTTCCTCTGTTTTCCTTTCTGCAGGACTTTGGTGTTGGGTTCTGTTTGAGTTTTACATATCAGTGGAAGGAATTTGAGCTAAAATGGCAGCTAATTGGTTTTGGTGCTCTCATTAATGTTAACCTACTTTCAGAAATAGCTGTAAATCCTCAGGGATCCAACTTCAAGGATATTGGATGTTCACAAGTGTGGGGTTGGGATCTGGTTTGTTGAATTCAGAGATGTAATCTTTGGAATGTTGTCATTGGGGACGTTTCCTTTCAAAACAATGTAGGCAAAGATGGAATTTTGTGGGGAATGTTTGATTGATGACACAAATTGACATTTTTTTTTCCATGTGCAAATAGGGAATGATGAAAATGGGTCTCTACAAAGAGGAAGAAGAAACAAAACTAAACTTGGAGAAGAGGATGCAAGGGTAGCTCAGACCACTGGAGGGATGGAGAGGAGGACAAGATCCAGCACGAGGACAAGATCCACCACAAGAACAAGGAAATAACCTTAAGAGTCCCAGAACCAGTTTTAAAATCAATTCAGTAATTACAAAATTTTTAATGTGAATTGATTTGCACTCAGATTTTAAGCTCAGATTTTTGATAATTCTCTGGTTACTTTGCTAAATCTATTTTTTAATGTGTTTACAGGTAGATATTTCTTTAGTAGCTTTGCTGTGATGTATGGTGGTTCCTAAACCACGGGGTGCTTGTGCAAAGCTGCAAACAAAAATTAGTTTTTGCTATCCCAGTGTTTCTTTTCTCCCCTTTTTCCTGTTGATCAGTACAGCAATCAGGAAGCCATATTTTGCTGAAGCTATTTTCTGCTGAAATTTTCCTATGCTTGAGTTTTATTTTTTTGGAGGGGAGTTTTGTAAATATTCTTTTCTTAAAAAAAAATATAGTTGTATTAGCAGAAGTATTATGCTAAATTTTTGATAAGTTGTTGGGGGTTTTTAAAATTTTATCTTGTATTGAAAAGTGCAGATTTTGAAGTCATTAAACTTGTAAACAATTTGAGACTTGTGTGGGTTTTTTGGTTTTAAGAATGTAATTGCTGCTGTCTTACAAGTTCATTTCTAAAGTTCATCCTCTGTGGCTGATGTGGTTTGGAGACAGAATTTTTAGGACCTTTTACAGATAATTTTTCTTCAAGGCTGGGGGCTCCTTAAATGCAGAAACAGAGAAAATTCAGCCTGGGCATCCAACTTCTGGGTTAAAATCCTTTGTTGATGTGTGTGAGGAGTCTGGGATGTTTCTTCAGAGCACTTGGAATTGGAACTGTTAAAGTTGGAAAAGACCCCTAAGCCTCCAAAGCTCAGATGTGATAAAATATTAAGATATTTTTTTAATTTAGGTTGGATTTTTTGCTTGTTTTTTGTTATGTGGAAATGTTCTGTACCCATATCCACATAGATTTTTTATTGAATTATAAAGCACTTTTTTTTTTTAATCTACATAATTTAAGTGTGAAAATTCCAGTCTTTCCCTACATCCAGGGTTGTTCCATCCCAGGTGCAGAATCTGGTACTTTGCCTTGAACTTCACATGGTTAATATGAGAAGTGCTATTATTATATTATATATTATTATTATTATTATTTATTATTATTTTATTATATTAAATTATTTTATTATTATTATTATATATTATAATAAATTATTATTATATTATGGTGGGGGGTGGTTTGATTTGGGGGTTTTTTTGTGGGTTTTTAACTCTGTTTCCCAATTCCTAAAACTTTAGCCCTGAAATCTCAGAGGAAAACCAAATTTTACCATCTCCCCTAGAATCAAACTCTGTCCTCTGTGAGAGCAGCAATGCCAGTGCCGTGGTTGGGGAATGCAGGGATCCACAGGAATATTTTTCTGCTTCTAAGAAATTATTTGGGTTTTTTCCTCCAGTCACTTTTGGGTTTGGTCCTTGTTCAAACCTAACAGCAGCTCAGCTCAGATTAAATTCCTCCATTCTCCAGAGCTGGAGCTTCTCCCCAGCCAGTCAAAACTGTCAGGAATTGTCTCCTCCTCTCATTTCCACTTTCCCAGGTGCCTCACTGGAGTTGGTCTCAAGTCTGAGAAGGAATCCTGGCCAAAGTCATCTCTCAGGTGAGCAGATCCTCCCTAAGGAACGTATCCCATTGCTTTTGTAGGAACTGGAGAGATCCCTCAGGTTGGATCCCAGGTTTGTAATGCCAGGAACGCGTCCTGTGAGGATCTCTGCAAGTCCAGATCTGTTTCCTGAAGAGATGGACAAGGTAGGATGGGAATTCCCAGGGTAAAGCTTCATTTGTGGAAGTCTCAGTCTCTGCTTTTTTGTACAACTGATACTTAACACGAATTCCTGTTGATTCCAATTTGATAAAGATTTATTTTATGGGCAGCTCCATTTCCACTCAGAAAATCTGAAACTGCAAATCGACCTCGAGGGGGAGCTGAGACAAATCTTTTACCTGAGGGGTCAACCAAGGAAAAAAATCTTCTCTTTCCTCTAGGAAAATTTCCAAATTATCTCCTCTGTAATTTCTGTAGCGTTGCATCTCTTCATTGTTGGTTGTGTGGCAACACAAATTTTTAAAAAAAGAGGAAATGGTAGGAAAATATCATTGCAAACTTTCTGCATTGTCAGTCTTTTTGAATTTTAATCTGGGCAGATGATTTTTTTAAAGAAAGGAATAGGGCATGAAAAGATCAGGAAGCAGAACTTTCTCTTAGTTATCCATGACTGTTGTTTGTATTTGCAAATTGCTGGGTATAGATATATCTGTATGTTTTTGTAGCTCCAAATTTATTTAAAGATAATTCCTCCAGTGATTTGGAGGGAGTAGTAAAGAAGAAACATTTTAAATCTTATTTAAATATAGAGAGCTGCCTGTTGATATTTAATGTCAAAGCCTGGTTTAGGTTGGAAAAACTCTCCCAAACCATCGAGTCCAACCCCAGAGCTTCCAAGGCCACCCTGTCCTGTGTCCCCAAGTGCCACATCCTCATGGCTTTTAAATCCCTGCAGAGGATTTATTATTTAGCAGGAGCATTGTTTTTCCAGAGGTGTTGGTTTGAACATCCCTTTGATGGCATCGTCACCGATCCCTCCGTTCCCTCTGGGAACCTCCATCCATCCTCTCAACTTCATCTCCACTCTTATTAAAAATAGATGGACTTTCTGCTTCCACTGCATAAACAAGGTTGAAAAATCAACGTGATTGTCACAGAGAGTTTTCAAAACCTTCAAAACTTCCTGACAACAGAACTGGATTTGAATATTTCAGCCCAGCGTTGCCATCAGTGCCACGGCTCTGCCTGTTCCTGACAGTCTCTTTCATATCCAATTTCCTTCCAGACTTCTGCGAGTTCTTCCCTTGAAAGAGTTCCTTGACAGCTGCTTAATTGCATGAAATATGGAAAGAAAACTTGAATTGGTTTGAATTTTTGCACCTTTTAATTTGTCTCTTTCCGTGGCATTCCTCCCTGGCCTTGACCCAGAGGTGTGATGCTATTTTGGGAGAAGAGCTGTTAACCTTGGAGCTGAGCTGTAAACACCCCCAGAATTTGGGAAATTCTGTAATTTCCCCAAGGCTGGGCTCTGATGGAGGCAATTCTCAGAGATTAACAGAGAGCAGGTAATTGATGATCTTGGAGGACGTTGTCTCCATAGATTCCCACTCCAGCTTCCTTCCCTGCTCCTTTAGCAGATAATTTGTGGCTGGTACTCAGAGGAGGTCACAAAAAAAATTCCTGGAGACAGGTGGGAACTCCCACCCTTTTAAAAAAGTTCCATGTGAGGTTCCCTGCCACTCCCAAAGTCATAATTAGTGAATATTCTCAGCCTTGCAACCAGAGGCTGGAATTGGTGGATAAACTTAACTTGAGGAATGCCTCATGAAGTAAATTTTCCTTCTGTAGTACTAAAAAAGGAATTTAAATGTCAGGGGTGTGGGGTCATCTGGGAACTTTTGGTGGTGCTCAAAAATTTGATGTTTTTATGGTTCTGTGGGTGGCAGGTCAGGTCAGCCTGTGACAAGCAATGGACATTAACACTAAAAATTGGGGAAAATCAGTGCCTTGGAAAGCTAAAAACCCAATGCTGTTCTGAACTTCAGGATTATAAATTTCCCTTTTTTTATTTTGATGAATTTAAGCAAATTCTCCTGATTTTTTTTTTTTTTTTCTCCAGCAGGGCTTTTAAAATTCCAGTAGAATGCAGGATTGTGCATGGCTAAAATACACCAAAGTGAAGTTTGATAAGCACAACTTCTACAGGACAGATGGCAGAAAAAGTAAAATTTTCTACTGTATTTCAATGAAAAGATCAGTTTTAACAAGAGATAGAAATTGGAATTAAGGGTGAGATAGCATAAAACAATGAAAGAAGAGCTTCAATATCCACTCATTGCTGATGTGGAGCATTCAGGATCACCTTGCCCAGGAAATATTTTTAGCCAAAGCCAGAGGAAATCAAAGCACTTTCAGGCAAATATTCCTGTGTCTGTTAGGGAATAAACATTGGCAAAAAAATTCAGTGTTTTTAGCACTGCTTTTAGTGCTGCTATTAAAATTAAATAAATAAAGTTACTACACTTTAAAACTTATTATATCAAGATACAAAAATCTTGTCAGAAAGTTCCTCGTGGCTTGCTTTCCATCCTAAAAATTTAAATCAAAACCTGTGTGAGAAAAGTTTCACTCCTCAGTGTTCATTTAGCAATTAAAAAAATCTCTATTTTCACTTCAGACCAGCAGTTTAAAATCTGCTCATAGAAATCCTTCAACACAAATTTCCCAGCTCCAGAAGAGATCTGGACTAAGTGAACTTCAGCACCTAGAAAGAGGAGTTAAATCCAGTTTAGCTCAAGTTTAAATATGGATAGATGCAATAATTTGTTGGATTGGAGTTGTTTTCATGTTCCACCAGAAGAGAAACTTCTCAGCAATAAATTTCAGCTCTTTCCTTAAGCAAAAAGCTTCTGATTTCCAGAAAAACACCATTTTTTTGCTATTTGTGATAGGAGATCAAAGGACTGCACAGCTTTGCAGCCATCTGAAAAGCAGAAGTTTATTTCTAAATTAATTTCTAAGCAGAATTTGATTTCAAAAGTGAGTTTAGTGTTAATATTTAGCTTTTTAATAGAAATATTATTATAAATTATGTTAATAAGAAATTATTGCAGATTTTTTTTTTATTTAATATGTAATTTTAAATTTTCTTAATATCATTTCCTTCAGTGAGAGGATCACATTGTTGCATGGTGGAATGAAAATTGGAATTTTGTGCAATTTAGAGAGTTGATGGAGGAATATAAGGAAATCTTGGTGGCTACTGTGTGGCTCAGGAATGAACTCCTGATTTTCTCCTCTGCTCCTTCCAGAGGGAGCTGCATCTCCCTGTGCATCCGATGCTTTCAGTTGTGCAGCTCTGGAGCTGTTTTAAATTGCAGCATTTATGAATACCAGGGCAAGATGCAGCTTTCACTGCCCTCAAGAAGGTCAAACAGATTTTTCTAAAAATCAGCTAATTAGAGCAGTAAATTAGATTAGACCAAGCTCTCCTCAACCACCTACGAGCTTTTATCCTGTAAATCTCCCAAGAACTCTCTGCCATAAATCCTTGTTTTTCTTGGAGGGAAGATGTCCCACCAGCTGACCAAAACTGTGCTGGTGAACTTTGTAATTAATATCTTGTTCATGAAACTCTCAATGACCTATTTTTAAATAATGGGAAATGAGAAACCCCTCTAGGAGGGTCAGGCAGATCAGAACTCATCCAGGAGGCAAGCGAAGGGCCAAATCCATTTTAATTGAACCCACTGAGAGCATCTCCTCAGTCAAAGCCTGAAACGAAGTTTAAAACTAAACCTGAGACTTTTAAGGGCTGGATCAGATGAAAACCCACCAGCTTTTCTATTTCGAAGCCGAATCCTGCCGATTTACCAAAATCCAGCTCGTTATACGTATGCAAATCAGCGCTGCAGTGCCTTTTGGGGTGTGGGCATCACTTTGCAGCCCTCCCGTTCAAGTGTGTGATTAATCCCAGCCAAGTCAAGCCCACCAATTAGCACCAGCTCGTTTTCCTCGTGTTGTTCATTAGTTGGTGCACCTCGTGCCAATTAGGGAGCAGAGGCGCTAATTTGATCGTCTGGAGAGTTCCTCCCAAGCTCCCGCGGAGCCGGCGGAGACGCGGCCGTTCCTCCAGGGCGCTCCCGCTCGCCTTGGTGCTCCCGTTCTTCCCCCTCTGGAGAAGCCTCCTGCTTCCCATTAACTAAAGGGAAAGCCTGGATCCTGAGGCAAAGGAGGGCCCAGCTCAGCCCCGCTCCTGTTTTAATGAAGGAATCCCCGGCAGAGTTTGGCTGGGGAGTTCCGAGGCGGAGGTGGCTTCGGAGCGAGCAGAAACGCGGATGCCACCATCCCATTCCACCTTTCCCAGCTTGGCCACGGCTTTCCCAGTCTCTGTCCTTGGCTGTGCTGGTCCGTAGGATCAGTTCTGTCCACAGGCACAGCAGTTCCCTCTTGGAAAGCTCCCGGGATTCCTCAGGACACCGCTGCCCTCACCGACACAAGGTCAGGTAGGAACAGGAATGATGAACATTTCCATGAGTCAAAATTCTTAAGTGATGTTGGATGTGGCACCTGTTCGGTGGAATTCATGGAATTCTAGAATTGTTTAGGTTGGAGAAGACCTTTGAGTCCAACCACAAGACCAATTTCACGGACCTGTCCCTTGCTGTGGTTAGAAATGTCCACGCTGAGCTTGCACTAAAAACTGACCCTAAAGAGAAACAACCCCTTTGCCTTGCCCACCACTGCTCCCCTTTAATCCCAACTTCTAAAAGTCCAAATTCCTTGCCAGGATCTTGGAGCAGACCTCGGCTGGTGAGACAGAACTCAACCTCCAGTGCTGTAAAACGAGGTGAATCCTGGAAGGTTTGGGAGAGCCCACCCTGAGCAGTCCTGACCAGTAACAGCTGAAAAAAAGGAGCAGCCTGTGAGTGGATTTAATAACTTTTCATATTTAAAATTGCCTTGTCATTTGAGTAATGAGCTCTCTGTGCTTTCTGCTGGAAAAGAACAGCATGGAGCTTTATTTTTTGGTGGGGTACCCACTTGGGCAGCCCAGGTGTGTCGCTAAGCGAAGCCAAATTATTAACCTTAATACAATTTTTAAACAATTATTAAGCTAATCGGATGCAAATTAAACAAAATGAACCTATAAATATATGTGTTTTTCAAATTAGTAATTGGATTTTTTGATGATCTTTGGCTTGACATTGATAAGCTGCTTCTCATAACAGTCTAATTAGGCAATATGTAAACTTTGGCATTCGGTTCTGTCCTAGTGGCTTTTTCAAATGATGTTTGTAAAATTTGCAATTTCATATTACAGATTAAAAATTAAAAACTGCAGGAGGCTAACATTAAAATGAGAATTCATTTCATGGAAAGCCCTGTAGACAAAATTCACCCTAATAGAATTGTGCATAAGGGGCTGCAAATCATGATCTATAGTTACACAGGGGAAGGCTTGTCAAAACCAGTATTGTTGGCCTGTAGTTCTATTCACAGTATTAAACCCATCAGTGGAGTCACTTTGGGGAAAATGCGAACATTATCAAAGAACAGTAAATTAGCAAGAAATTAAAGCATATACCCTTGCATTTCCAAAACAAAAGATCCCTTCATTAAAAACCTTTCATCAGTGGTTTAATATTCATAGCAGTAATTTGCATAACTAAATCAGTTTTCACTGATGAGAGACGACCAAAGTTTTTTTTTTTTTTTTAGGTTTTTTTTTTTCCTTCGCTAATTTCTTTTTTGAATGAGCTCTCTAGTTTTTTGATTAAAATTTCACACCAGTAGTTGAGCAAAATTGAATACATGACTTCACTGTATTTGTGAGCATCCTCCTTTTCAAGCCCGGGGTTAAATGCTGCTGCTGGGTGAAAAGCAGAGCTTGGGCTTGCTTTGTTTACCTTGCCAGTGTCCGGCCCTCCTGTGCCTCCCATCCCCTCATCCCAGCCCCAAAACCCCAAAATTCGTTGGGTTTTTATTGCCTTTTCCTCTCTCTCACACCACCTGTGCATAAACACAGAGCAGGATGAGATGGATGAGGTAAGAATAAAGAAAAGTCATTTGAGTACAAGTTAAGAACTTTCCCTTAAAGTAAAACCCTTTTTGATGTTTTCCAATTCCCTTGTGAGAAGCAGGGAGAGGAAACAAGTTTGCCTTAGGGGGATGAAGACAGAAAAGTCTTTTTCGGTGTAAATCAGTCTTTTTTTCAGGAACTGCTTCAAAGTGTTGATGGTAGGACTTGATGATCTTTAAGGTCTTCTCCAACCTTAACGATTCTATGCAAAATAAATGGATATTGTGCCAAAATAAATGGATATTGTGGCAAAATAAATAAATGGATATTGTGCCAAAATAAATGGATATTGTGCCATAATAAATGGATATTGTGCTGGCTGAGTGGCCTTCACCAGAAATTATTTTGGGGAATAATGAGATTTAATTCATGAAGAGATACAGTGGGCAACCAGTCGTGCAGTATTTACGTGTAGGCTCTCTGGGCAGTGATTCATCCATCTGAAATAATCCAATTTATTGGAGTTCTGACGTGACCTCAGTCACAGAAAATAACTGTAATAATAATTAGCAAAGACTTCGTTCCTCCTCTTATGCAAACTTTTGGTCTTTTATTATTACAACTGGATAGAAGTCCTTAAAAACCTTTAATCTTTCCCCTTGTATCCTTTAATTATTCCAAGGTGGGATCTCCCAAAGAGTTTCTGCTCTAACCAGCAAAAAAAAATATTTCATACAGTTCTGATCTGTTCATTCTAATTAATATCCAAGGAGGTATGGAGAAACTTCCAAGTTTTTCCTCCATTTTTAAAGAAAGGCCTTGAAAGAGAAAAGAAATGCCATAATATTTTTCTTCCTAATAACAAAGTTAGATATTTCTTGGGTTGTTTTTTATATTTTTCTGTCATTTCTTTGAATGATTCATTCCATGAGAACCATTGTGATAATGAGAGTGATAACGAACAGTGTCCAGCTATGGAGGAATGAAAAAAAAATCAGAATTAACAACAATTGATTGTTGTTTTAATTAATCAAATCAATCATTAATTTATTTCCAAAAATGTCCCTCCTGTCCGGTTCAGGGAGTGATGGAGCAGCTTTGGTGGATCCCAGGGCAAACCCCACCTTTGGTGCAGCATCCATCCCTGGGATGTGCTGTCCTACAAAAGAACCTGGGGGTGTTGTGAGCAAACCTTCATTATTCAGCTAAACAGGAGGGTTGAGGCTTTTTCTGGACCCTCCAGCTATTGCAGCTGATGGTATCAGGGAGATATTTGTTAATATTTGCAATATTAACATTTTTAACAATGTTAATATTAACAAATATTAACAATATTAAACATTTTCTAATGTTTTTAATTTTTAATATTTTTTTACTTGTTAATATTTTGATAAATTTCATATTTTAAAATGTTATTATTTCCTAATTTTTTAACATTTTTAACGTTTTAAAACATTTTTAATTTTTATTGTTATAAAATAAAAATTATATAAATCATTATTATATATAGATTATATTAAAAATTATATAAAATTAAATATAAAATTATATTCATATTTTATATAAAATTATATAAAGATATCTTTATTAAATATCTTTAATATCTATAATATCTTTAATATCTTTAAAGTATCTTTAATATTTAAAATATTTAAAAATATTTTAAAATGTTTTACTATTTTAAAATATTTAAAATATTTTAAAAATATTTAAATTATGTTTCATATTTTAAATTATTTTAAAATATTTTTAATTATTTTTAAATATTTTTGATTATTTTAAAATTATGTTTTAATATTTTTAAAATTATTTTTTAATATTTTTAATTATTTTTAAATATTTTTCTTTTTTTTTCATTAGAATTTAGCAAGGTAATTTCTGTAGGAGCAAATCCACAAAATGGGTACCCCATGGGCTGAACACTTCCCAAGGTGCTCTGATGCCAGGGAATGTCTGCAGGTAAATCTGGACATCTTCCAGTCCAAGGACAGGAAGAAATTCTTCAGAGAATCCCAAGTTTGGGTTGGAAAGGACCTTAAATCCCACCCAGAGCCACCCCTGCCATGGTGACACCTCCCACTGTCCCAGGCTGCTCCAGCCCCAATGTCCAACCTGGCCTTGGGCACTGCCAGGGATCCAGGGGCAGCCACAGCTGCTCTGGGAGTTCCACCCTGTGCCAGGGAAGAATTTCTCCCTGATCCCATCTAAAACTCTCCTCTTTCTTTAACCTTCCCCATTTTAATGTAAATTTACAGCCCATGTATGAGCAAAGCAGAGAAAACTTCATTAAAAGCCCACCAAAATCCAAATGATGAGTAATCTCCTTTTAAAATCCCAAATTTCACTCTGCATGTTCTGTGTTAATCACCTAAAGGACAAGACAGCAGAACTAAAAAAGGGCAGATAAATTAATTATTTTGTTTATTTATGCAACTCTCATAAACTTGGGTAATAAAACACTGACTGCAGATAAAGGATCTATATAAAAATGATAAAGACTGAAATTTTGGGTTTTCTTATTGACTTATTCCTAATAAGTCAATAATATTATTCTTAATAAGTCAATAATATTATTCCTAATAAGTCAATAATATTATTCTTAATAAGTCAATAATATTATTCCTAATAAGTCAGTAATATTATTCCTAATAAGTCAGTAATATTATTCCTAATAAGTCAATAATATTATTCCTAATAAGTCAGTAATATTATTCCTAATAAGTCAGTAATATTATTCCTAATAAGTCAATCTTATTCCTAGTAAGATTTACATTGCTTAAATTATTTATATTAATGTAAAGTTAAAACACCTAATATTGCTAAATTGGTGGATTCACTAAAAAATAAGTTTAAGTGCACAGATTGCCTCAATTAATATCTTTGCATTGAAATTAATCATAAGTGTGTGGAATGCCTATTTTAAATTCCAATTCTGAGGCATTTGGAGAGGTAAATTTACAATATATAAGCGAGAGAATAAAATAAACTTGGTTCTAAATCTCACCCAGCTCTGTTTTACACAGTGCTAATTGTTATTGTTGTATTCATGACTTACCAAAAACTTTTTTTGTGGTTGGGATTTTTATTATTTTTTTTTTTTTAATGGAATATCATCTGGCTTCCTCAAGAAATCCTAATGGTAGCCCCTGACCCAAATGTACATCAAGAGCTGTTCCCCCATGGCCCTGGCCTATTTATTGCTTTTCTAACTGCTCTGGTTCAAACAGGAGCTCAGAACAAAATTGAAAATGAGCTTGGGGTCTTTTTCTAGTCCCAATTTGTTCACTTCCAAAAGCACTACCCAATTTAGCAGGGCTGCTCAGGAGAGGCCAAAGGCTGGAATTGCAGGGATGCAGGAGGGCAGGGCTGCAACGTGCTGCCAAAACAGCATGGAAGAGCCTTCCCAGGTCTGGGTAATTCCTCAGCTGTGACAATTAGCAGGAGAAACAGGAGAAGGCAAAATAATAAAAAAAAAAAAGTTGTTTTTTAATAGTCCCCGCTCAAAATATGAATATTCAAATCTGTCAGGGGCTCTGGCAGCAAGGCAGGTTATTGCTGAAGGACTAAAAATCAATTTATTGCCATTTATTGAGGTGCTGCTGGGTGGTAAAGGTGGGGAACACCTGACCAGAGGTGCATTTTATCATGAAAAACATTCCTGGTCTCATTTCTCCCTCGTGCTGGAGGAACTCCTTGTCCTGGATATAATTAAGGGGCTTTACTGCTCAGAGAAAAGGTTTGTGGTGGAAAAAAAAAGATGTTTCACACTCTTATTGCCCACTGCAAAGTTTGTTTTTAACTGCTTGCCCAGACTTAAAAGGTGTATTTTTATTTTATTTTATTTTATTTTATTTTATTTTATTTTATTTTATTTATTTTTTTATTTTATTTTACTTTATTTTATTTTTTATTTTATTTTATATTTTATTTTATTTTATTTTATTATTTTATTTTATTTATTTATTTTATTATTTTATTTTAATTTATTTTAATTTTAATTTATTTTATTTATTTTTAATTTTATTTTATTTTTTATTTTTTATGATTTTTTATTTTTTATTTTTTATTTCATTTTATTTTTATTTTTATTTTTTTATTTTTATTTTATTTTTTATTTTAACTTATTTTAATTTTAATTTATTTAATTTATTTAATTTTTTAATTTTATTTTATTTTTTATTTTATTTTATTTTTATTTTTATTTTTATTTATTTTATTTTAATTTATTTTATTTTAATTTATTTTAATTTTAATTTATTTTAATTTTAATTTGTTTTAATTTTATTTTAATTTTTTTATTCTATTCTATTTTCTATTCCATTTTATTCCATTCCATTTTATTCTATTCAACTCTATTCCATTCCATTTTATTCCATTCAATTTTATTTTATTCCACTCTATTCCATTCAATTTAATTCTATTCCACTCTATTCCATTCTATTCCATTGATTTTCTACACAGGCATGGCTTGTTTTGAATGGTTTGCACTGGTGCCTTTTCAGAATGGAGAAAAAGTCACGTTAAGGCAGGTAAGTGAATATTGACCTGGGAAAATACCTGAAAACGTAAATGAAAAGTGAAAAATATTAGGTCTTATTTTTGTCCTAGTGGAAAAGCTTGAAAAGAAAATTCAGCATTAGATTTTAATGGTTCTTTTAGATGAACACCTGGAGTAGCCTTTGCTTTTCAGGGCTCATCCTTCTGCTCCAGGTGATTTCCTGGCATCAGCACCTGCTCCTGATTTAGTAAATGCCCATTAGCAGTTTAATTGCTTTAGGAAAATAAAAAGACACACAGGATAAAATTTCCTGCTATAAATTAGGAGTAAACTCAACTCATTAAACCCAAAAAGTGTAAGAGAAGTAATAAAATTCAAGGTTTAAAAATGAAAGCCAAAACTCAAACAAGTTTTTTGGTTTGCTGGAGGTATCGATGGAGTGGCAGAAGAGCCACACACAAATATTTCTCCATGACCATTTTTTAGACTTTATTCTGTTTTCTCCTGGCATTTTCCACTTGGCTTCATGTTGGAGTCCAGGGCATGTGGAAAACCTGGGGGATCCCAGACCCTGGCCGAGACCCCAGGAAAGCATTGCCTCTGACCTTAGTCCAGGGGAAAAACTCCCAACACTCATGGATGAGTTAAAAACAACAAAGATGTGAAATAAACAGCAGTTTAGTTTGTCACAGGGTGTAAATTTGTAATTTTGGGGTTTTTAGAATGAATGTGTGTTGGAGAAGATGAAACAGGAAAGTCTTATAAATATGACTGCTTATTTTTAGAGAATATAAAACATATCAGTGAAATAGAGTTGAAGGCAAGTTTGGATGTCTAAGATGTCAAGCTTTAGTTACTGAACAACTGGAAAACAATGGTATGGGCAGCCAAAAGTAATCCCCCCTTGATGAAACAATGCCCTTCTCCTTTCCAAGAGTCTGAGGGTCAAAACAGACCCTGCTAGCTCGGCAGGAGGGGTCCCAAGAGTCGTTTTTAGAGTTTAAAATATAACACAGGATGGGAATGTAATGATTCTTATAGGCTGTGTGTAAATGCTGTAAGATTTGTAGTTTTTAGGGTTTAAAATATAACACAGGATGGAAATGTAATGATTCTATAGGCTGTGTGTAAATGCTGTAGGATTTGTATCTTGTGCTGGATTGGTTGGTGTAAATCAGAATATTCAGTATAGAAGAAGATGTAATGGATTGTAACGGGAACTTCGCTCTCTTCCTCTTTTTCTTCGCTCCTCTCTTGCTCCTCTTCTTCTTCACTCTTTTTACTCTCTCGGACCTGCTCTGAGCTGTGGCTGGCAGTTTGTGGCAGGACCCCTTCACCCACGCCCTGTGCAATGAACTGCATGCTCCAAAACCAGGCTTGACTCCAGAGATCTCTTATCTCCATTCGTCCCATCACCGCCCATCCGACCTCATTCCCACAACTGATGCCCAATGTTTTCCCACAGATGTGGATGGGAGCATGATGGAGGACCTTGGGTGGTGTCTCATGTTCTTCATTGCAATCCTCTGGAACAATTGATGGATAAATGATGAGCCCTCAAATTCTACTTCTGTCTTTGCCTACAATTAAAAATTCTTGTCTTTTCCATGATGCTCCAGTGACCCCTGTGGGTATCACTGCATGACTTCCACCCATAAAACAGATTATTCTGGAAGCCGCCATGGCACTCCTGGGAGAAATAATTCTGGATCTCTGGGGATCCTGCAGATGGTCCTGCTGAGGGAGTCTGGCATTCCCCGATGGTTGTGCCCCCCGTGGAATCTGGGTTTGGGTCATCACCATCACTTGTGTCATTCATGCTCTTGTTTGAGTTTCCTGGAAGAGGCAGAGGTCTCCCGTCCACATCCACTTTGGAGTGACATTGAACCTCATGGTGTTTCCCTCTTCAACATCTGGGACAAAGGTCTGGTGACTTCTCAGTCTTTGCAGGCTCTGGGCAATTTCTCTTGACATGCCCACGTTTGCCACATTTGTAGCACGGTCCTCTGTCCAAACCTTGTTGCCATCGCTTCTGTAGAGTTATTTTGTTGGAGTGCTGCGAGAGTTTTTGAAAATTTGTCATCCTGGACTTTGAGGATTTTTTCGATTTGCTCTCCCCAGATGCTGGCTTGAATTGTTACAACATGATGAGGTGTGCCCACCTTGCTGCATGCCTCCACCATCTCAGTCACAGTGGGCATGGCCCTGATGATGTGTTTGCATTCCACGCTGGCATTTGCAAATGCAAGGCTTCAAAGCAAACGTGGCTTTGCTGCTTCATCGTTCACGTGCCTGTCCTCTGCTTGTGTGAGACAATCAACAAATGAAGTGAAGGGTTCAGAAGGACTTGCTTGATCTCTGTGTAGATGCTTTCAGGAGTTCCAGCTGGTGGAATTTGCAAAACTGCTCTTTGTGCTGCATCTTTGATATCTGCAAGCACATCTCGAGCCAAGTTCGTGGCTTGATCTTCAGGTCTGTCATTGGATGGGTCTCCTGCCAGCTGAGGTATGGTGAGAGCTGCATTTGGTCCTCCTTGGTGCCTGTTTCTCCATTTTGCATCCCATATGAGGAGCTGTGAATCTGTAAGAGTCACTGAAGCAATGGATCTGCAATCATATGGTGCTAAATCGTAAGTGTTGAATGTGCCTTTCAAAAGCTGTTTAAAATATGAAGATCCTAAACCCTTGTCCTTCATTGCTTTCATGAGGTCTTCGATCACTTCATGGTCTAGATGTTCCTGTCTCAGTTTTGCATTCTGTGGAGCATAAATTACTGGCAATGTGATACTCTCTGTATCTGCTGTATCAATATTCTTCCTCTTTCAATGCTTTCTTTCCATTATCAGCCCAATCTGTTGCAGTGAATGAACCTGTTGGGATGTGTCTATAGAATGGAGTCAATTGCTGTGAGTTCTGCCCGGGTGCAGCCCCTTCTAACCCGAGGGTTTCTGGCATCCCACGCACCCCTCCCGCTCCTGTGTGAGGCAAGGGGAGATCCAATTCCTTTGGAGCCACACCCAGGGGAACCCAGGGCTGGAATCTCCGTGGACCCAGAGGCAGCCGAGGCAGGGACATGCAGGGAGTATTTACAAAGGAGGTGGGAGCAGGACGGCCTCCTTGTGCTGAAAGGGATAACTGGGGAAAGTGTGCTCCCAAATGTGGACAGAATTCCAAAGCGCAGCCCTTTAACTGAAGGAGAAACTGCCTCATAAACTCTTTTGAGAGCTGAAAGGACTGTGGATGAGTTGAGGAATCAGGCTCTCGCTCTCGCTCTGCAAACCAAAGCCTTGGACCAGGCAGGCTGAGCTGAAGCTCCAGTAGCTGTGGTGCAGAAAGCAGATGGGGTTTGAGGTGACACAGAAATGCCCTGTGAAGCAGTAACGCTGATGATGTTTTAGTCAGGCATGTCTGGTCGTTGTTGGTCTGAAGCAGGAAGAGTTTGAGCTCTGAATTCCTCAGAGATGGGCAAAAAACTCTTGCGCTGCTGCGGTGTTAACTTGCTTTGGAAAATTCTTTTTATAAACCAGGGAAAAACCTGCTGCAATCGTGCTGTTCTGCCACAGGTGGAGCTGGCGCTACATCGATCAGTGCGGCGGATGGAAGCTCCGCTCCGAGAGCAGCCCTGGATCTCCTCGCTGCTTCGGGCGAGCGCTGGCGGGAGGGGACGGGTGGAGCATGGCCGGCTGTGAATGGGAGGCGCTCAGAGCAGAGCCTCCGCCTCGGTCCAGCACCGTGCCCGCCCCTCCAGGCTCCGTGCCCGCCGCGAAATCAGCGCGCTCCGCAAACCCCGCACGGCTCGGAATCCCCCGCTTCCATCTCCGCCCGGCCCCGCCTCCGCTGTCCCCCCTGGCGGTGACCCCGTCTGTGGCTCTGACATCCCTCCCTGTGCCGGTGGTGCTGCCCCCGCAGCTGGCTCTGCCCCCCCCGGCCGCTCCGGTGACCCTCGCAGCCGCTGTCCCCATCCCCGCTCCCCCCGTGGGGCAGCTCCGGAACCGCTCCCGTGGGATTGCGGGGCTCACCGAGGGGTGCCTGTGGCTGATCGTGGCGCCTGTGGATGCTCTTGGGGTGCGGAGGAAGGTGGGGTTGGGAAGTTCGTCCCGCTGGGTCCCGATCCCTGCGCTCCCCCATCCCGGGGCGCGGCCGGTGCAGCCTCCAAGAATGCCGTGTCCCATTCCTCCTGTTCTGGGGCATGTATAAATAACTTCAATTTCCCAGGATTTGGAGATGATTGTTCTAATTCTGTTTGAGCCATGACTGCCATTCCCCCGCCGGAGCCGGGATAAAACTTTCCCTTGGCAGTGCTCGGGTGACACAGCTCAGCGCCAGGCTGGGGAAGGGCAGGTGTCCCCCCCTCCGATCCCTGCAGCTTTCCAGAGTTTTCCACCGCTCTCCGGGACATTACCTCGAGCACTGCTCGCCCCGCAGGCAAAAGCCTGAGTGCCTCTTTATCCTTGAGGATTGCACTATGATACAACAATTTATTTACACCCTGCCATAGGTGTGGCTCAAAGATTCTGAGTCTCCGTACCTGGATGGAAGTTACACACCCAGAGTAACAAAGACTCGAACTCCTGCCTGGAAACCTGCACGGCATGGGCAGAAATGAAAACTTCCAGAGCAGAAAGAATGTTTAACTGTTGCCCCATGAATCTGTACCTGAACCTGCTTACCCAGAACTTTGCTGGGTCTTTGCTGGGTCTTTGCTGCCCTCAGGTTCTCTCCAGTCCGTTCCGATCTCTGGCCAGGTCATGGCAGACGAGTCCCCAGGTCCTCACCGTGGTCCATCACAAACTTCTGAGGAAGGCACCCCTGGAGAATTTCCTGTGCTGGTGCTCGAGCATGAGAGAGGGAACCCTGGTATTTCGCTTTCAAGGTCTTCCCGTGATCTTCTGATGGTGGTTCAGCAGTTGGGCGCCCACCCAGATGTTGGAATTTCCTTCCAAGAATGCCCTAATTGGAGGCTTTCACCTCACAAGGTCCCGTAGCAGGGTTTAAAGGATGGAACTTGCAGCTTTTGGTGTCTGAAGATGTTTATTGAGTCTCATCTCTGAGTCCAGGCATGCTGCCAAACCTGCTGAGGGACATCACTGGCGAGACCCCCGGACAGCACAGCGGGTGCAAGGTCGTTTTAAAGGTTTTTGACCCAATTAACACTTAAAATGTCCAATATTTACAGTTTTGTGCCAATACTTGCTACCTATTTTTAACACACAATTTTCACATCAAATCCATTCTCCCAATGTCTCTGTGCCACTGTCACAGCAGAAAATGGAGTTGAAGGAGAAGAAGAAGAACATGAGACACCACCCAAATTCCTCCATCTTGCTCTCATCCACCTCCATTGTAAAAAACCCAAAACTACAAATTTTCACCCTGTGACAAACTAAACAACTATTTATTTCACATCTTTGTTGTTTTTAACTCGTCCATGAGTGTTGGGAGTTTTTCCCCTGGACTAAGGTCAAAGGCAATGCTTTCCTGGGGTCCTGGCCAGGGTCTGGGACCCCCAGGGCAGCCCGAGGGGTTTTCCACGTGCCCTGGGCTCCAATGGCTTCACATGGATTTGCTGTCAGGAGGCACTCAGCACTCAGGTGCTCAGTCTGGGCAGAAATCAAATCACACCTTTAATAATCATTTTCATAATTAATAATTTTTATTATTTTTTTTAAATAGGCCTTGTTTCACTTGTGCTCTTAAGGAGCACTTATTTAAAATGCCTGTACTTGAATCTGGGATTTATATGGATGGCACAGGAAATTGTTCCTCCTACAATTAGTTATGGAAGATTTACTCTTGTCAGGTAAAAAAAAAATCTGTTCCATGCACAGGTATAAATATATTTTTTTTAATAGTGTAATGGGATGGAGGATTTCAAGAATTTGGTATGAACTATATGGATACAATATTTTTTTGTTTCAATGAATGAATTTGTCATCAGAAAAGCTGAAGCAGTTAAATGTGAATGAAGTATTTGTTAGAGGATTTTGATCTCCTTACAAAATTGTAGGATCTGATTTTTCTTCGAGACTCTCACCTTTCCCTCTTGGCCAAGGAGCCCTTGGTTGTTCCAGGCATTGTCACATGAATGAAACCCAAATAGATGAAAACCAGCCAAGTTGCAGCTGCTTTCTGTTCTCCCTGAGTCCTGGTCTCACTGGGATCAGCCTGCGAACAAAATGAACTTTTTTTCCCCTTTCTTTGTCATTTCGTTCAGGTAAAATGTCCTTGGAAGAAAATAATAAATGTTTCCTGCCAGCTGTGAGTGCCATAAGGCCCAGCTGGAAATGCAGAAGTTCTGTGTAGGTTTGGTAGCTGGGGAGGTTCAGGAAATATTCCCAGGAGAATTCCCACAGCCTGATCCCCCTGCAGATCCTTGGGGGCTTTCCCTGAGACACCACGGCCAGGAGGGGAAAAGGAGGGAGCAAATTCGCCCCTTTGCTGCCAGGATATGGATTTGATCTGTCCAATTCCCCAGCAGATCCCTAGTGCTGGATCTCCAGGACATTCCCCAGTGGAAGAGGGTTCCTCAGAGTGGTTCCTCAGAGTGGTTCCTCCATCCTCTGAAACTGAAACTGCTGAAATTTTGGCTCCTCACTTCCCACTGCAAATGCCAACGGATCTCCTCCAGGGAGAATCGGCTCCAGGCTGGCTGCCAAGTGCTTTGACCTTGCCTTAAGCACTGTTTGATGTTTTCTTTCCAGTTCTTACAAACTCCAGGAGGCTCCCAAGGTCTTGGGGCCACCTCATTTTGGTGACCCAGCTCAGGACAAGCGGCGCTGACTCTAAAAGGGACAAATTTCTGATACAATTCAGACCCTTCCACCCCTCTCCATGCTCCCACGGCAGCACTGCAGGCAGATGTTCCACCCTGAACCCCATTTTGAGACTCTCAGCTTGGAGCTTTTCCATGGATCCTTCAGGAGAAAGAAGAGACAGCCAAACCATGGGATATCCACGTGGTTGGGCTCCCTTCCTTAGCTTTCCTCAGGTGGAAGAAATCAATCCAGTGGCTCATTCATTTCAGAAGAATTTATTCCCTACAACGGTTTTGGGTTTGCTTGATCAGATTTTGGTAGTGGGGGTGGTTTCTGGGAGAAGCTTCTGGAAGTTCTCCCCATTTCCCACAGAGCCAATTCCAGCTCTAGGCCCCCTAATTATGTCCAGGACAAGGAGTTCCTCCAGCACAGGGGAGAAATGAGACCAGGAATGTTTTTCCTGATAAAATGCACCTCTGGTCAGGTGTTCCTCACTTTAGAACCCAGCAGCACCTCCATAAACAGCTCAGGGATGGAGCCACTGCTGGCCAAGCTGAGCCCAGCTGAGGTGTGGGATAAAAAGGAATAAAAAATTCCCTGAACAACGTCAGCTGGACAAGGGAGTGAGGGTGAGGAAGAGGAGCTGCTCTGCAGCCCCCAGGGCAGGGAGGAAGGAGGGGCAGGAGCTGCTCCAGCTGCCAGAGTCCCCTGGAGCCTTGGGAGGGGACCCAGGCTGGAGCAGGGGAAGGTGTGAGGATGATGAAGGAACCCCAGCCCCATTTCCATCTCCCTGTGCCTCTGGGAATGGGCAGGGAGAGAAAATGGGGAGCAAAGCTGAGCCAGGGAGGAGAGAGGGGTGGGAGGGGGGAAGGTGTTTTCAGATTTGGGTTTGTATTTCTCATTATCCTGCTCTGATTTGATTGGTGATAAATGAAATTAATTTCCCCAGGTCGAAGCTGTTTTGCCCGTGAGGGTGAGGGGTGAGTGATCTCTCCCCGTCCTTATCTTGACCCTTGAGATTTTGGGTTTATTTCCTCTCCACTGCCCAGCTGAGGAGGGGAATTTTGGAGTGGCACCAGCCAGGATCAACCCTCCAGCACCACCACAATTGAATATTGTCACTGTTGCAAACGTTGCATTCTTTACTATTCAAAAAAAAACCCCCAACAACAAAAAAAACCCAAACAAACAAAAATACCCAAACCAAAACAAAACAAAACAAACAAAAAACCCCCAAAAAACCAACAAAAAGCCTCCCCAAACAAACAAAAAATCCAAACAACACAAAAAAAAATTATATGATCAAGTGAGAGTATTGAAAAGTGGCTGCTGTGCATGGGGAGTTGCTGTATTTTATCAAAAATGTGATGAATTTAATGTAAATCCTCAGATTAAAGGCTGCCAGAAATCCGTGGTGGCACAAAGGGTTGGAGTCCCTTTCTCCAGAGAGGAGCATTTGGTGCAAACCAAAAATGAACTGTGGCACTTTCTGTGGCCAGAACTGAATTTTTGATCAATTTACTTTATCTGCCAGCTCCATTTCTGCAAACATTTAAACAGAGTTGTTATCTGTGAGTGTCTGTACCAAGTGTAAATTTTTAAAAGCTGGTTTGGTTTGTGCTTCAAATAGCACCTTCAATAAAAAAATAAAAATCACATTGATCTAAACAAGAATTAGACTTAAAAATTTTTTAAAAAATTAAAATTAAAAAATTAAAATTAAAAAATTAAAATTAAAAAAATTTAAATTAAAAAATTTAAATTAAAAAATTTAAAAAATCTTTGCAATACCCAAAGATTTTTTTGGGGTGTTGATAAGATAAGGTGTTGATCAAAGGTTTTACCTTTATAATTAGGTACAATAAGAATAATTAGGTACAATAATATATTTATATTATTATATATTATATTATATATTATTATTATATATTATTATTATATATTATTATAATATTATATTATTGTTAGATATTATATTATTATAATATTACTATATATTATATTATATATTATTATTATATATTATATTATTATAATATTATTATATATTAAATCTAATCTAATATAATTAGGTACAATAAGAACTTAGAAACTTTTCTGTTCCTGACTATCACATCTAAGCAGATTTTGTGGTGGTGGGTTATGGAGAAATCCCAAAATCATGTGTAAATGTGCATTTCTGAGAGAATAAATTTGACTTTTTATTTGCAGGTTGGGATTTGAAAAGGTTTTTGAGGTTTTCCTCTCTGAAGTTGTAATTCCCATGATCTGGGGTTTCTCTGCCTCCTCCTGTCTGAGCTCCATTCCCAGTGTTTCCTCTTCTGGAAAGTGTGCAGAGTGAGAAATGATTGAAAATCTGAGCATGAGTTTCCTCCAGCACACTGCAATTCCCATTAATTTTTGCAATTTTTTCTCTGATTGGGGCATCTTCGTTTGCTCTATTTTCAATCAAGTGTCTCAAGAACCTCCCGTGCTACCTGTGATGCACCAAGTACCCAAATTTCACTTCTTTCCTTCATCCTTGGCACTTTCCATGTGAAATTTCAACTTCTGCTTCCACCCTGCTGCTGCTTCCCTTTTTTGTTGTTTTTTTTTTTTTTGTGGGAATCTCCTGCAGTTAGGATATAATATTAATTATTATTTATTCTTCATATTATTATTTATTAATATTAAATATTACATATTATTTAATATATTTTTCATATATTTATATATAATATTTTATTATAAAATATTATATATATTATTTAATGCAGATATTCTATTATAATTTTTATTTATATGTACATACACACACATATATATATATATATATACACATATATATTAAAAAAATATATATATATATAAAAATTTAAATATTATCTCATCTATACCAGGACCCTTTTACTCTGGGGGCAGTGAGAGATCAGGAAATCTGTTCCTCAAACAGGAATTTTAGGCTGGATTGGTGTCTCTAAAAATTTGATAATTTTTTAATGATTCATCCTTCCTTTCAGATTTTATTTGTATCCCCAGCAGCCCAGTGGAACTCCACACTTCCACCCGAATTTTTGCCCACAAAATGCATCAAATCCTGAAAGATTTATTGGGGCAGCCCCAACAAACACTTCAACCTTTTTTAACCATTTTTCCCCCAAAATCTAGACAGGAATTTTTGCTGTAGGAGCTTTTATAGGATCACAAGAGAGTTGATTTCAGTCCTCACAATCTTCCATCCTGGCCACAGCTCAGCTTTTCTTGGAAAGTTTGAGGATAAAAACAATGTTCCATTTGGGTTATTCAGGCAAAAAAGGGGAAGTTTCCAAGGGGAATTCCTGACAGCCCAAATTCCTGGGAGCAGAGGGTGTTTCCTTAAGCCAGAACTTAATTCAGGCTCTGTTTCTCAAGGCCAAGCCTAAGGAGCATTGCTGAGCTCACAGGGAGGGCTGCAGGGATGCCCCACCACGGACAAACGTGTCAATAATCTGAAAAATTGAAATTTGTTATTTGAAAATATGAAATTTGTTATTTCCAGCTTCACAAAGCTGTGTGGCAGAGGATCAAACACTTCTCAGTGAATCCCTCCAGCCTGGCCAAGGCGCTGCCTTCTGCCTCTTGGTGAAATGCAGATCTGAGCTGTGCCAGCATTTCTGTGTGTGATTCCCAGTGGCACTGGGAAAAGAGGGATGGAAACAGTGCCTGGCTCTGGGAAAGCATCCACCAAAAAAAAAAAGGAATCTGGTGGTTTTTTTCCCAAGCTCTCACAATTTTCACACTTAAACAAGTGGCTCTGAGCCCATTTCCAGGCTGAATTATGGATCACAATCTTCTGGGAGTGCTGGTTTGTACACCCACAAAACTGGAATTAATGCAGGCTTGAGAAAAGCTGCCTTTTAATGCTCTCCTTGTTCTCCTTTTCCTGAAGTCTGAAAAGTCTTTCCTGAGTGTAAAACCTATAAATAATTTGTTCTGTCCCTTTCGAGGCCGTGGAAATGGCAATGTTTGCTCTCAGCAGAGCTTGTTTTCTGTTGACTTCATTCGATAGCTGTCCAGATAAAAATATGAGCTGATGTGTTCTGACATATTTCCTTAGGATGTCTGTGACATCAGCTGGTTGCTGCTGTCTTAGGGAATGTCAGAGTGATGTCATGCAGCCGCTTGATTTTAAATGAATTAAAGATGAAACCTGACCCCTCTGTAGGTTGTTGTGCTGGATTGAAGCTGGGCAGCCACAATCATTTACTATCAGCTTTAAAGTGTTTCAAGTTTTGTTGCAATAGCAGAAATTCTGATCTGGTGTCCAACAGATGGGAGAGATAAAATACAAGCACAAACCAGGCTCTTCTTCAAGATATTTATCCTTGCATGCTTTGTAATTTCAGTTTGTATTTGCTGTCCAACGTGGTTTTTACAGTCCTGACATTCCCAAGTGCAGCCATGGGCTGTTCCTCTGACTGATTCATGCAGGAGGATAAATTACTTCATTAATGCCTCTGCATCTTTTCTGCACTTAAGCCAAGAGTAGGGGAATGTGCAGTCGGTGACCTCAGTGCCTTAAAACCTGACAGAAATACAAAACCATGAAAATGATCTCACTTCTTCATAGATCAGCCCAATTCATATTGGGAGTGTGCTTGGGGTTTTTCCTCTGTCCAGCTCTGAATTTCCAGGTAAGGGAGTTATTCCTTAGTTGAAATAACATCAGTTTGGGCTGGTTCAGACCCCTCAGGGTGATATCCAGGCACAAACAAAACCAAACAAAAATTCCTGCCAAGCTGATGCTGTTTGTACGTGAGCTCCTCTTTACGGAGCCAAAAATCTGATTCCATATTAAAATTCCTCTACAATTTAATTTTAAGTACATTTCAACAACATTTAAATTTTAAAATTCCTCTAAAATATCAGTTAAAGCCAGAGCTGTGATTTTTAATTTTGCCATGATCTCTGAGCCTCCTTTTGGCCACCTCCCACAGCCCCAGCTCCGAGGAGCTCCTCACTGCCCTGTCCAAACTCAGGGCTCAGTCTCACAGTTTGTTTCCATGTCCTAATTCCGTGGGCTCCAAAGAAACAACTCTGTCATGACTGAGCCACACCAAATTCTTTGACTTTCCTGAAAAATCCATTTAAAAAATCCTGTGACAGTCACAGCAGTTGCTGTGGATTACTGAACATCCAGGGGGATGCACTCTGTCATTTATAGAGGGTGCAATCACTTATTTAATGGAGATTTAATTGCATAGAAGCAGAGGCCACATGGACACACTTCCATAACCATCAGGAAGGCTGGAAAAAAATCCAAATCCTCGCTTTGTATGCCTGGTAAAAAGACAACTCTCCTGGGAGATGTTGTAGGATACCAACCAGCATCGTATGAACAATGAGTTGTCAGTAGAGGGAAGAAGAGTTCTCCAATTTAATTTATTCTCCAAGGTTAATTGGGGAACAAGGTTGCTGAGCTTCACTTGAAAAAACTAAAACTGGAGGGTTTGGAAATTTAAAATCTGAGGAAGTTAATGTTTTAAAAATATGTTTATTTGTACATAGTTTTGTATCTCTGGACTGAAGCCAAAAGCTGCTCAAAGTGGTTTCAGCCGTGACCAAGTGAGGAAATCAGAGAGGTCCACGTGCTCTGGCAAAGGTGTCCTGGCCATCCTGCTCCAACAAGGAAATCCTCTGGACTGGGAAATCCTGGAGAACTGTGAGGAGGATGGAATTCTGAGGTTGTTCCCTCTGCTGGGGAACTCCAGGAGTGCAGTGATGGCGCAGGACCAAGGGACACCGGTGGCTGGGGGGGACAGCAGGAGGAAATTTGTCACAGAAAGGGTGGCCAGGCCTTGGCAGGGGCTGCCCAGGGAGGTTTGGAGTCCCCACCCCTGGAGGTGTCCAAGGAATTCCTGGAGGTGACACTCAGGGGTCTGGGCTGGGGACAGGGTGGGGATGGGGCACAGCTGGGACTGGATGGTCCTGGAGGGCTTTTCCAGCCTCAAAATTGTGATCCCTTCCCTTCCCTTCCCTTCCCTTCCCTTCCCTTCCCTTCCCTTCCCTTCCCTTCCCTTCCCTTCCCTTCCCTTCCCTTCCCTTCCCTTCCCTTCCCTTCCCTTCCCTTCCCTTCCCTTCCCTTCCCTTCCCTTCCCTTCCCTTCCCTTCCCTTCCCTTCCCTTCCCTTCCCTTCCCTTCCCTTCCCTTCCCTTCCCTTCCCTTCCCTTCCCTTCCCTTCCCTTCCCTTCCCTTCCCTTCCCTTCCCTCCCAAATTTTGAGGAATTCTTGCCCTAAATTCCATCTCTCCAGCTCAGCACTGGATCTCTGCAGTCACGAGAAGGCAGGAGGAGCCCTTGGAATGATTTTCAGGACCAGATCCGTGGCCATTCCCACTGGGATCCCTGCCAGCCATGCCCACCCCACAGCCCGGCCCTTCTGCTCAGATATTGATTAGCAAAACGAGCTCATCACAAAATTGCCCAATTTAATTTTGATCAGTTTTGTCTTCCCCCAAGGAAAATTCTCACTCATCTCTTTTTTCCCCCTTTACAGGCAGCGTTTGAGTTCTCACGTTCTGGATTTTACTCGTGGCCATCTGGTATTTTGCAGACACTTCACTGGTGCTGGATATTGATTTCTCTAACGATTCCTGGGCAACCCGGCTCTAATTATTTGCAATTTTTACTGTTTTTAATGTAGATTAGATGCTATTTTTGACATTGGTTCTGGTGATTTGCTTTTTCCTCCACAGCAAAAATAGATGTTGACTCAAATTGAAATAACTGTGCTCCTCAAGTGCAATTTTTTTTCAAAGAAACTTCAAAATTCATCATGCTCTTGCCATGCTGTGGAGACTTGTGACAGTTCTGGCTTCTTCTTCTCTGCCAAGGTTGGGATTAATACACAGGAAATGTAAGTTCATGTTCAAATTTGGATATTTATTATTTCTTATCTATTTACAGACTCACGAGCCATGAGCTCTAACCAGCAAGTTAAAGAAATGAGGTAAAATGGGGAGCTTCTCTATCTCTACAAGGTCTTTCCAAGGACAATCTGTCCAATTATGAAACACCACCTAAATTATTTTTACTTTAAACTCAATAACTAACCACTTGAAATCTGCAATGTGGACCGATTTTGGAAAACCACCCCAAACCATGAAGAAGAAGGAAAAATAAGGTGAAAAAGAAGGAAGAAGAAGGAATAAGAACATGAAGAAGAAAGTGAAGAAGAAGGAAGAAGAACATGAAGAAGAAAGTGAAAAAGAAGGAGGAAGAACATGAAGAAGAAATGAAGAAGAAGGAAGAAGAACATGAAGAAGAAAGTGAAAAAGAAGGAAGAAGAACATGAAGAAGAAAGTGAAAAAGAAGGAGGAAGAACATGAAGAAGAAATGAAGAAGAAGGAAGAAGAACATGAAGAAGAAAGTGAAGAAGAAGGAAGAAGAACATGAAGAAGAAAGTGAAGAAGAAGGAAGAAGAACATGAAGAAGAAAGTGAAGAAAAAGGAAGAAGAACATGAAGAAGAACGTGAAAAAGAAGGAAGAACATGAAGAAGAAAGTGAAGAAAAAGGAAGAAGAACATGAAGAAGAAAGTGAAGAAAAAGGAAGAAGAACATGAAGAAGAAAGTGAAGAAAAAGGAAGAAGAACATGAAGAAGAAAGTGAAGAAAAAGGAAGAAGAACATGAAGAAGAAAGTGAAGAAAAAGGAAGAAGAACATGAAGAAGAACGTGAAAAAAAAGGAAGAAGAAAAAGAAGAAGAAAGTGAAGAAAAAGGAAGAAGAACATGAAGAAGAAAGTGAAGAAAAAGGAAGAAGAACATGAAGAAGAAAGTGAAGAAAAAGGAAGAAGAACATGAAGAAGAAAGTGAAGAAAAAGGAAGAACATGAAGAAGAAAGTGAAGAAAAAGGAAGAAGAACATGAAGAAGAAAGTGAAGAAAAAGGAAGAAGAACATGAAGAAGAAAGTGAAAAAGAAGGAAGAAGAACATGAAGAAGAAAGTGAAAAAGAAGGAAGAAGAACATGAAGAAGAAAGTGAAAAAGAAGGAAGAAGAACATGAAGAAGAACGTGAAAAAGAAGGAAGAAGAACATGAAGAAGAACGTGAAAAAGAAGGAAGAAGAACATGAAGAAGAACGTGAAAAAGAAGGAAGAAGAACATGAAGAAGAACGTGAAAAAGAAGGAAGAAGAACATGAAGAAGAACGTGAAAAAGAAGGAAGAAGAACATGAAGAAGAACGTGAAGAAGAACGTGAAGAAGAACGACCCAGATAACGCCTTAAATCCTCCATATTGCTTTACAAATATTACTATATACTAAACCCCTGAAATCCAAGTTTCCAGAATTCCAGCAGAGACTGTGGTTTTATTTGCTGTGATGTGTTTTGTGGAGAGCTGAGGCTTCCAGGAGATTTCTCAGCTCAGCTGGTGAGCGAGGCCACGGTGAGGACGGGGTGACAATGTCCCTGTGCTCCCAGGGCTGGCACTGAGGTCAAGGCTGTGGCTCCCCATGGAACCCTTGGAGAATTTTCCAGTCTCACCTCGAGCTGGGAAGCAGCGGAGCAGCACAAAGATTCTGCAAGGTAGGAGCCTCCCCAGGTCTGGGGGGATTTTGCAGATATTTCCTGAGGTTGGCCTCCAACGAGGCTTTTTGTTGCTTTGGGCTTGTCCAGACTCTCTCAGGCTGTTCTGGGTTATAAAGCTGGGGAAGGTGCTCAGAGGGACAGGCTGGGACACAAAGCACCAAAATGGGGTGTGGAGCAAACCTGAGGAGGGCACGGAGCTGCTCCAGGGCTGGGACAGCTCTGCTCTGGAGCCAGGCTGGGAAAGCTGGAGAGGAGAAGCTCCAGGGAGAGCTCAGAGCCTGAAGGGGCTCCAGGAGAGCTGGAGAGGGACTGGGGACAAGGGATGGAGAGACAGGACACAGGGAATGGCTTTAAGCTAAAAGTGAGGAGATTTAGATGGGATTTGGGCAGGAATTGTTCCCTGGGAGGGTGGGGATGGAATTCCCAGAGCAGCTGTGGCTGCCCCTGGATCCCTGGCAGTGCCCCAGGCCAGGTTGGACATTGGGGCTGGAGCAGCCTGGGACAGTGGGAGGTGTCCCTGCCATGGCAGGGGATGGAATGGGATGAGATTTAAGCTCCCTTCCCATCCAAACCATTCTGGGATTCTCAGGCAGAGAATTTTGGCCCTTGGTTTGTGACACGGGACCAGCCCAGCACAGGGAATACCTGGATGTAGGATGGAACCCTTCTTTTTGGGATGAGACAATGGACAATTCTGTGTCTGTCTTCAGTTGCTCCAAGGGATTATTTACTGTTTCCAGCCTTTATGGGAAGATGTTTTTCACCTGTGAGTAGAGCACAATTTATAGGAGGAAAATTTATTCCTACAGTGGAAGGTGTCCCTGCTCATGGCAGGGGTGGCACTGGATGGCATTTAAGGTCCCTTCAACCCAAACCATTCCATGATTCCATGACAGAGGAACCCCACCTGGCTCTTGTGTCCTGCTCAGATGTGGAACAGCCTCCTGGACCTATTTGTGTCTCCCAACAGGAGAAATAATCCCAAGAACCTCTTGGGAAAAAAACCCTATTTTGGTCAAAACTTCCTCCTGCATCCTCTTCAAGTATTTACAGCATTTCTGTTTTCTCATCCCTGCATCAATATTGAAGTTTAATGTCAATATTAGTACGAAGTGTCTGTGAGGGTTTGGAAAATGGGAATCGGAGGGATGGAATATTTTATTTATGCGCAGTAAATTTTTAAAGCCTCCCCTGTGTTTTGATCGAAAATGCATATTACTGAACAATTTAGTTCCCAAAGTCTGTCTCTGATGTAAGATTTATTCGGGGGCTGATTGAAAGGTGGGAAAAGTCAACGTTGGCCTCACCTGCAGCCTGGGCAGTGCAGCTGAAAGGTCTCTGCTGTTCTGGGGTTCCTGTGTTAAAAGGAACAATAATTCCAATAATTCCAAACCCTGGGTGTGTCTGAAGCAATGAACAGTGGGGAAATGGGATGACATTCCCTGATCCTTTAAAATCCTCCCTGGCATGACCCTGGGGCTCCAGGAGCTGCTCTCAGCATTCCAGGTTTTCAGCTTTTTCAGGGAAATCCTCTTGTTTCTGCTCTTGGGAACACAGAGAAATCCCCTGTAAATAACAACAACAACAACAATAATAATAGCTATTGTTATTATTATTATTATTCATAATTAATAACTCCTATGTTTTTATTTCTAAGGCAACGTTTTCCCTCCTTTTTTTGTCCTTTGAAACAAAATGTTCTAAGTAAGAATGATAATAAAGTGAAAATGAAAAAACTCCACCATCTTTTAGAGACAAATTTGCTCATTCTTAGCAATTATTTTCAATTAATGGCAAATAAACACAAGTGTCCTTAATTCCTAAATAATGTCAAATAGCATTCCCTTCACCTCCAGGTGATGGCTCACACTGTTGAGGCTTGGATGCTTTGGTGATCATCTTTTACACAAATAATCCCTTTAAATATCACAACAATTACAGATTATTACAATTTATTTAATTTCAGAGTATTTAGGGGTGTTTTCTGTTCTTTTCTTTTTGAAATTGGAGTTTCTGACAGTGTGGAATGACAGAGACTTGCAGCTGGTGCCTGTTTCCATCCCTTCTCCCACATTTCATTTCATGCTTTCAGACACTGAACCAAATTCCAGGGCAGCTTGAGCAATTTTGTCAAGGTCCTGGTTGTGGATCTGCCAGTGGCCACTTGGTTCTCCCTGAAAATCTGCTTTGTGTGGAGCAGCCTGAATTATTATTTTGGGTTAATACACACATTTATGTGTATAATTACGGAACCCGAGAATCTGGGATGGTTTGGGAAAGGACCTTAAATCCCATCCCATTCCACCTGGACACCTTCCACTGTCCCAGGCTGCTCCAAGCCCTGTCCAACCTGGCTTTGGACACTTCCAAGCATCCAGGGGCAGCCACAGCTGCTCTGGGAATTCCATCCAACCTCCTCCGACCCTCACAGGGAGGAATTCCTTCCCAATATCCCACCTAACCCTGCTCTGCCTGCCCAAGTGTGGCCAGCTGTGAAGTTTTCCTTGAATCACCCATACCTGGCTGAAGATCCTGCTCTTCATCTAAATTCACAGGAGAAATCTTTTCATGGCAGAAGAAAATTATGACTCGAATTCTGTTCAGAAGGAGAAAAGCAGGAAGGTGAGTACCAAGCACCTACAACCCAAGACAGAGCTCAGGTGTTGCTCTCAAGATTTTTTTTGTTTGTTTGTTTGTTTCATCCAGGACTGAGCATGTTGCCATCAGGAAATAAATAAGCTGATAATAGTTTTTTTTCCTAGGCAGGCAGACAGGAATTCCCAATCCTACATCCCATGTGGAGCAGGGAGCTCTGCAGTCACAGTGACCTTCTGCTGGCTGAGCTCGTGTCCCTCCTGCTGCTCATCAGCAGCTACAACTAAAGAAAACAACCCAGTCGGTGTCATTTTCACCATTTCTATAGAAAGTATTAAATATTTTAATATAAAATAGTAAATAATTAAATATTGGCTGGAACCACACCTCTTCACCAGCTCCAAGGTGTCCCACTCATATCCCAGGACAAAGGCTCTCACTTTGAAAGGTCACCAGATAATTTCCTCTAACCCTGCTAATCTTCCATCCTGGCCACAAATTGGGTCAGGGACTTCCTTTGAAAGTTTGATAACAAAAGTATTTTTCCCTTTAGGTTGTTATTCTGCTAAGAAAACTCATTTTTTTGATGCTGTTGATGAAAAACCTGGAGCTGGATATCCAGCCTGAGTTCTGTAGGAACGCCACCTCCTCTTTATTTTATTTTTTTTTCAGCTTAGCCATGACTTTTTTTGGCGTGGAAACATCACTCCTGGTTTATTCCTTCCCTCAGATAACTCCAAAGCACATCAGATAAGCTTTGACCCTTCCACTGGTGCCCTTTTCTGCCAAGGTTGTTGGCTGGCACGGGGAGCAGCAGTTTGTGATTAATCAAAGTGTTCATTAGAGCCGTTTATTTTCCAGGGGAGCAGCACAGAGGTGATTGGAGGTGGTGGCAGTGACATTGCACGAGCAGGATCCCTGTCCAAGGGCTGCAGCGTAATTATGGGACTGCTCTCATTTGCATATTGCCAGGATGCTGCCGGTAAATATTAATGGGTTACTTTTTTGTTCATTTAGCCTGTGTTTTTGAAAGATGCCTAAAAACAAAAAGATCATATCTGTATGTTGTTTTTTAATTTATTTTCACCTTTTTGTCTCCTTTGGAGACCCCTGGTGTATCAGCACTTTGTTTACCACAAATTAAACCTTAGCTGATTGTTTACCAGACTGAAGACCCTTGTGCATTACTCCAGCACTTTCCCTTTTTTTAATAATCACAACCTGGGATTCATTTGCAAGAGGCCCTAATCTGCATGAGAATTATACAATTAACTTTTGATTAACCGCCTAGTTCTTTTGGAAACCGCCGTGTATAGGACACTCTGCATTTAAATAATTCGCCTTAAATTGGGAGCAGGCCTCTCATTAAAGCGGCGAGTTCGACTAAACAACAACATTTGGAGATAATCAGGGTCAAGACAATAGGCGAGGCTGCAAGGCTAGAATGTCATCTTTAAATATAACAGCTGAGATAAAGGCGCCCAGATTGCGCCTTATCGAAACACAAAAAATCAAAGCTCTCTCTTGTCTGTGGCAAAATACCAGGCCCTGGTGTTTAGGGCGCCCATTGTTTGGGCCTAGAAGTGTTGCAGGATTTGCATTCAGAGAGCCGGGTCTAACACACATTACATCACGTAGGGTACTTATCTCGGAGTCTGACAATAATTATCAGGAAGAATGTACTCAGAATGACTTTTTTGTGATTTTTATGCATCCCCGACACAAGGAAAGGGAGATAACGGCATTATGAAAAAGGGGAGAGTCTCCAAAGGCTCTCCCTGGAGCTGCGTTCTTCGATTAAATTTGCTGTGCCACTCTGGTGCTCTGAACAAGTGGAAAGAAAGACTGTGAGGCTTTTATGGAGGGTAATAATAGTCCTGAACACAGCCCTTACCAAAAGATAAGATCCATTGTCAAAACAAACAAAAGGAGCGGTATTAAACACCACTTGAAGAATATCTATGAGCAAAGTTTGAAATCCTTGCCTGTTTTTCATACCTTTGAACCTGGCTCTGTGGTGTGGCCATCTTCTAACCAGACACTTCTCCCTCTGTTCTGCTCCAAGGGGGTTTGTGATGGGATCTATCCATGGTTCCAGGGAGGAGATTGAATCCATCCCAGCCAAAGTTTGGTGTCTTTTCAATGTGGAATTTTTGGGTATATTTGTTGCCAAAATCATGTTTTGTTCCTGCAGTGCCTTTGCTGAGGGGTGCTACAATACTTTAATGCTCGTTTTTCACAGGGTGATTGTGGCCTTGCACCAAAGCTCCTCTCCAGGTCAGCACAGCCCACCTGAGGGTGAGGGACACCTCAATCGATTTGCAAGAGTGTGGAGTGCCATAAAAAGAGGGAATGGCTTCCCAGTGCCAGAGGGCAGGGCTGGATGGGATTTTGGGCAGGAATTGTTCCCTGGGAGGGTGGGGAGGAGCTGGGATGGAATTCCCAGAGCAGCTGTGGCTGCCTCTGGATCCCTGACAGTGCCCAAGGCCAGGCTGGACAGGATTTGGAGCACTCTGGGACAGTGGGAGGTGTGGAACTGGATGAGCTTTAAGGTCTCTTCCAGCCCCAACCAGTCTGGGATTCTGTGATTCTAGAAGATAAAACAGAAAACAGCTGAGGCATTCCTCAACACCCCCCTCAGTCTCTTCACTCTGCCAACACCTTGGTGCAGGCACAGAACTTTCCCTGGGATTGTGCCTGGTGCATGCAGGATGCCCCGGGCTCTCAGGAGATGTGAGTGCACAAACTGGGAGAGTTTGCAGGAGCAGCAGCTCAGCCAGCACCAAATCTGCAGCTGCTGGAGCAGCCGGGGCTGAGCAGGTTTGAGCTCAGCTGCTGCACCTGCTTTTCCTTCTGCTGCCTCCACAGGGCTCTCCTGGAGCTGAATCACAGCTCAGACCTGGGGTCTGCTCAGCTCCTTTTGGGGAATAATCACTGAGGAAAAGGGCTGGAGAGGAGGAGGAGGAGGAGGAGTGAGCCCAGGGAAGGGAATGATTCACTTGGCACCTCAGAAAGTTCAGAAGTGCAACCCTGACAAAGCTTTGCTGCTCCAGATCAGTATCTTTACAAAGGTGTGACCCTTTCAAATCTTTGTTCCAACCTCCTCCTTTCTCTACTCCTTTTCCTAAGCTTTTATTGCTTCCAGGGGACCCCATTCTTCTCCTAAATTGAATCCAGGTTTGCTTCTCCTCCCTTCCTGCTTGTTTTGCCCATTTTTCCCCCCAGCAGGCACTGGACCTTTTTGTTACTGCACTGGTGAGTCACTCGTGGTATTCAGTCCTTTATTAGAATGTTCTCTGTGCCAATGACAGAGCGTGTCTCATAACACCCAGTCGAGGTGAGTCCCTCAGATCATGTCTGAAAAATAAGATTCTTAAAAGAAAAATGTCATTTGCAGCCTTGTATTTGGCTGCTGTCTTTTTTTTAAGTTTGAGGAGGTCTTTTTGTGTGTTTTTTTTGTTTTGTTTTGTTTTGTTTTTGTTTTATTTTAATCTTATGGGTACTTAAAGAAAAAAAACAGGGAAAGGGAAGGAGTGTGAGAAGCACAAAAGCTCAGCTTTGTGAGTAATGCGAGGTATCACGGGGCCTGTGATTAAATCTGTATATAACATTTGAATGGAGCAGGAGGAGAAGCTTTATTTCCTGAGTAAATCAAAGTGCTCTGATACAGAATAAACTGCAAGAGTGTATTTATTGGCTCCAGGGCCTCACAGCCACTCCAGGGCACAGCAGCAGCCCCACAGCCCAGGGGTTTCTTTGGTTTGGGGTGTGGGGTGATGTCAGTGCTTCCCAAGCTGTCCCTCAGCTGATCCCACGGGATTTAGGAGTGATGCCACAGCTCTGGATCCATGGAAAGACGATTGACACGCCTTCCACTGACACAAACCAGCTAAAAGGGATGTCCCACACCACAGAGCAACCTGCCCAGTGTGTAAACTGGGGGGACTGGCTGGGAGACGGGCTGGGGACTGGTCAGTGAGAGCTGAGAAATCATGTTGGGCATCACTTGTTTCTCTTGGATTTTGTTACTCTCTCTCCCTCTCCTTGTAATTTCTATTATCACCATTATTATTATTATCATTATTACTATTTATTATCATCATGTAAATATCACTAACATATTATATTATAATGTAACATTATAATTTAATATAATAATATCATATTAAGTTAATATTATAATATTAATATTATATTATATAGTAATATATTGTAATAGTAATGTTATATATAATTTAAATATTAATAATTTAAATAATAATAACAATAATAATAATAATTTAATAATAATAATAATAATAATAATAATAGTAATAATAGTTGTTTTTGGTTTTGTTGTTGTTGCTGTTAAAAGGAGAAGCCACTGCCTGAGCATTCTCACATAAATCAAGGATTCACCATCCCTGGAATTGATCAAAACTCCCCTGGATGTGGCACTCAAGGACACGTTTGAGCAGTGAACTCTTGAAACTTTCCACTGGGGACTCCAGGAGATCACAGGGAGAGGCTCAAGTCTCACCACCATGTGACAGTGCCAGGGTGTGCTCTCTTTTTTTGGAAAGAACGTGACAAACTTTCCTTTCCTTCGTGCTACCAACGTGGCTGGAATCCCAAATCAGTCTGGCTGCAAAGGATTGCTCAGCTTTATTCCTGATTTCCAGTTGTGATTCCTGGGAAGAGCTCCTTTCCCTTCCTGCCAGCACCCAGGAGCACCCAGACTTTTTGAAGCATTTGCATTCAGTGAAATGGGCCAGCTCAGACTTTTAATTGGCTCATTTATGTCAAACACCTTTGCAGGACTGAAACAACCTCTGCAAAGCTGCCAGCAGTGATTTCATGGTTATCATGAGCTTTGAACTCTCTTTAAACCAAAGTCCAACCTCAGCTGATGCTCCTCAAGACCTGGCAGCCCACAGTGGATGCTTTGATCCAGGCAATGCCTTCCTTCTTTCCAGGGCTTACATTAAAAAGAAAGGTGTAAAAAACAGCAAAAAAAGGAGATGTTCACTTATTTCCTGCCTTTGGGGGATCCTGGAAGCATCCACAGCCAGAAGGGATGTGAGAGGGGCAGCAGGAGCAAAGGAGCCCCTCCACAGACAGAGCCTGGCAGGCCAAGCCAGGAATTATCAGCTTTAAAAATCTGTTTTACAAGCAGGAAGGGAAGCAGAAAACCTCGGAGATCCGACAGCAGCTGTGATTTACCAGCAGATCCATTGAAATGAGAGTTTTCCCAGGAATTTCTGCTCTTTGCCCTGCACTGATAACCGGGAGTCTCCTGGAATGTCCTTTCCAGCTGGGGGAAGAGCCATGCCTTGGTCTCACACTGTCTGATATTCCTGCTCCTGATTTATGAGCTTTCCTTTTCCCTGCCCGTGCCTGACAGCAGCACCTGGGCAGGGAGCAGGGAAGAACAAGGCTCCTGCTGGGCTCCAGAGGAGCAGGAACAGATGGATGGGAGGCTGAGCTGTCCAGTGAGCTCCTGATGCTGCTCCCAGCAAAGCAGCCCGGCCATGGGGGACAGAATTCCCATTAATTTGATGTCGTGGCAGCACCTGGATTAGGTCCCTGTTTCTGGGGGGGTGGAAATTTACAGTTTTATTCTCAGCCCATAACACAACGTGGGGTTTATTTCCTCTGTCACACCTTCCTGGGGATGGGGAAGCACAAGAGGGAAGCACCTGGGAATTGAGAATGCAGTGCCTTCCTTAAAGTCCAGATTTAATGGATCAACTTCCATATTTCACCTTGTAAACCATCCATGGGCATCCTCTTCTAATTAATTAAAAAACATATATTGTATATAAAATACTTGTAATATATATACTATAACATATATACTATAATACTTGTAATATAAGAATATAATAATGTAATGCTTGTAATACTAAAATATAATAATGATATAGTAATTATATATAATACCTGTAATATATATACTATAGTACTTGTAATATAAGAATATAATAATGCAATGCTTGTAATACTAATATATAATAATGATATAATACCTATGTATAGAATATAATACTTGTAATATATATAATATAATATTGTAATACTTGTAATACTAAAATATAATAATGATACAATAACTATATATAGAATATAATACTTGTAATATATATACTATAATACCTGTAATATAATATTGTAATACTGGTAATACTAAAATATAACAATGATATAATAATTATATATATAATACCTGTAATATATATAGTATAATACCTGTAATATAATATTGTAATACTAAAATATAATAATGATATATAATTATATATATAATATAATAATTGTAATAGATATACTGTAATACTTGTAATAGAATACTTGTAATACTAAAATGTAATAATAATATAATATTTAAATATATAATATAATACCTGTAATATATATACTATAGTACTTGTAATGTAATACTTGTAATACTAAAATATAATAGTAATATAATAATTGTATATATAATATAATACTTGTAATATATATACTATAATACTTGTAATATAATACTTGTAATACTAAAATATAATAGTAATATAATAATTATATATATACTATAATACTTGTAATATATATACTATAGTACATGTAATATAATACTTGTAATACTTGTAACACTAAAATATAATAGTAGTATAATAATTATATATAATATAATACTTGTAATATATGTACTATAG
Organism: Acrocephalus scirpaceus scirpaceus; assembly: GCA_910950805.1. Taxonomy (NCBI): domain Eukaryota; kingdom Metazoa; phylum Chordata; class Aves; order Passeriformes; family Sylviidae; genus Acrocephalus; species Acrocephalus scirpaceus. The sequence continues at coordinate 60,917,231 of OU383781.1, forward strand.
TACTTGTAATATAATACTTGTAATACTTGTAATACTAAATTTTAATCATATAATAATATAATAATTATATGTATAATATAATACCTGTAATATATAAACTATAGTACTTGTAATATAATACTTGTAATACTAAAATATAATAATAATATAATAATTATATATATAATATAATATCTGTAATATATATACTATAGTACTTGTAATTTAATACTTGTAATACTAAAATATAATAGTAATATAATAATTGTATATATAATATAATACCTGTAATATATATACTATAGTAGTTGTAATTCTAAAATATAATAACATAATAATTATATATATAATATAATATCTGTAATATATATACTATAATACTTGTAATACTTGTAATATAATAATAATACAATAATTATACATACAATACCAGTAATATATAAACTATAGTAGTTGTAATTCTAAAATATAATAACATAATAATTATATATATACTATAATACCTGTAATATATATACTATAGTACTTGTAATACTAAAATTTAATAATATAATAATAATTATATATATAATATAATACCTGTAATATATATGCTATAGTACTTGTAATATAATATTTGTAATACTAAAATATAATAAAACAATAATTATATATATAATATTTGTAATATATACTATAATACTTGTAATACTTGTAATATAATAATATAATAATTATATCTATAATATAATTCTTGTAATATATATACTATAACTATTCTAATACTTGTAATATATCTGCTATAACATATACTATATATATGTATATAGTAACATATATAATACTTGTAATATTTTTCCCAATATCTCTCTGGTATTTTTCCCCAGAAAATCTTAGAGATCTGTGGTTTAATCTGAATATCCTTAAATTGGAATTTTCACAAGATTTTTTGCTCTTTACCCTGAATTAATAACCAGGAACTTGGGAGCTGTGTGTGGGAGGAGTGTAACAGGATTTATTTCCAGATTTTGGAATTCACACATCCAGGCAGGAGTTTCTATTGACATAACATTTTTTTAACTGATAAAAATCAAAGTTTCATGGCTCCATTTACAAATAATAGTGCAGACACTCATTATCCTCATATCTCTGTCTCGTTAATTGGCTAAAATATTGAAGATGGGTTCTCATCACCTGTGACCAACACATTTCTAGCCCTGGATGGCAGGAAAATGAGAATATTGACAGGGCTGAATTTGGGAAGGAAGGGTGCTAAAGAGGAAAGAGCAGGACTCAAATTTTGGTCACTTTAAATTAGAATTTGCAGGGAGAGGTTTCAACGGAGAGAGAGAAAGGCAAGGCTGAATGAAAGGAGACAAATTGGGAGCAGGGAGGTGGATCTGAGAGTCATTTGTGTGAAAATAGACATTAAATATCTGTGTGGATAAGCTGCTCCACCCCCATGGCCAGGAGAAGCAGGAATTCTTTTATGGGATATTCTGGAGGAGAAGGTGAAGAGGATGAAAGAGGAAAATAAAACTGAAAGGGAAGAGAAACAGATGCAGAAATTTCCAGAATCATGGATCCTGGGATTTAGTCGAAGGATGAGTAAAGGCTGCTGGAATTGGGTTGAAATTCAGATGAAAATGGACAAAACTGGAGAGCTGCCCTTGATATTCCCCTGGGAAAGGAACTTTTCTCAGGGCTGAATGTCAGGATTGTCCTGACCTGAGCCATTCTGGGCCCTATTTCAGATTAACCCACAGGCAAATGGTGCACTTTGATAATCTCAGGATTGTCCTGACCTGAGCCATTCTGGGCCCTATTTCGGATTAACCCACAGGTAAATTGTGCACTTTGATAATGTGGGAACAGAAACTTCCAGCTGTTGCTCTGGGTGGATTATTCAACCTCAACCACCCCTTCCAACCTCAGTTATTGCATGGCTCTGATAGAAACCAAAAATATCAGTGGGTGGGGAGGGTGTTTGGAGAACTCAGCAGCTTCTGAGCCATTCTCCTACAGAATTTTGTTTATTTATTTGCTTGTTTTTTTAAGGCAAAGTCTCTTTCAGAGCAGAGATGTGATATCTGTGTTACACCAAAAATGGATTCAGGATGAACACTTCAGTGTCCTGCCCAAAGTTATTCTGTGTGGCCCATCCCAGCAGAAAGCTGAGGGGTGAGGAGTTGTTACTGCAGCCCTGCAGGTGGGGAAATGGGATGGACAAGGTCACACCGAGGGTGGGTGGCAGAGCTGGGAGCAGAACCCAGGCTCCTTCCCCCAATCAATAAATTAATAACATCCATGGCCACCTCACCTCCCTGCCATGTTCCCTCAGTGAGGATCTCACTTGCCAAAATCCTCGTGTGATTAATCAGTGCTGCTGCAAACAGCTCTGCAGGCACAAGAATCCCTGCTTGATTCTCCCTCAGATTAACGAGGAGGATTAAAGGTGTGAAGATGCTCCTTAGGAAGAGCTGAGGTGGGGCTGAGCCACATTTTCTGCTCTCTCACCTTTAAAGTGTCTTGGCCAGCCCTGGGAAAGGCAGGGAGCAGTGATGGATTTCTGATTGCTGCATTTTAGCTTGGCAAAGCAGCTCCTGAAGGCAATTTGGGGCTGTTAGAGGAGCATTGCTTGTGGTGGAGGTGCTGCCAGAGCCACTGAACAACGGCAGTGAGGAGAGTGAATCATTCCAGAGCATCTTTTGCACTGCTCCTGGTCCAGAAGGAGAGAAAAGCAAAGGAGCCGACAGATTTGGTGCTGAGCACAAGTGATTGGTGAGTGGCTGAGCTCACAATTCTCATTTCTTCTTTTTGCATTGTTTTGTTTCTGATTTCCTGAGTCAGAAGCGCCTCACCTCTGGCTGGCACTGAGTGAGAACTCTCTGGTTACACCCCAGGAACGTTCGAGGAGAGCTCCTCATGCATTATCACATTATTCTTGCTATCAGCTGAAGGAAATGGACACTTGATTCATCTTCTCCCATCTATTGATTCAATCCTCCTTTTAATTCAGCACTGGAGCAGGCTATTAGCCTCCATTCACATTGCACTAAGATAATATAACCTGATAGCTGCTCTCCTGATCCATTATGGAGCAGGGACAGAATAGTTTGGTTTCTGTGTGTGAGGAGCTATTGACTGACTCTGCTGCATTTACAGCACTGCTCTCCTCACCCCTGGATGTTCCAATGGCTTTTCACCAGCTGGGGCAGGGGTGGAAGCTGCTCTGAGGAGCAGACAGAAAGCCTTGGGCTGGAAAGAGACCCCAGCCCTTTGCCTGGGACTTCCATTGAGTGTTTCAAGGCTTGAGGGAACCAAATTCCATCTCTGCCATCACCTCCCATCATCCTTTTCCCTTTCTAGGCTGCAAACCCCAGTGAGGTTTGGGCTGGCTGGGTCCCTCTCTCCATCAGCATCCACCAGGGATCCTCCAGGATCCTTCAGCCACAGCCCAGCTCCAGCCCAGCTCACTGTGTGCACAGGCCAGCCCCACGGATCTGAGGACTGAGAACTGCTCAGTTATTTCATTTTCCTTTTAATATTTATTTTTTTATTTTATTATATATATATATATATTTCTATTTTTATATTTATTTTATTTGTCAGTGTCAGCCTGCCTTGTCTCACCCACACACAGCTGCTGCCTTAGGATTGTACAAGCTCCCAAAGTCCTGGAATCACAGATGGTTTGGGATGGAAGGGACCTTAAATCCCATCCAGTTCCATGGGCAGGGACACCTCCCACTGTCCCAGGAAGTGAGAAGTGTCCCAGCCTGGCCTGGGACACTTCCAAGGATCCAAGGGCAGCCTCAACCTCTCTGGGAGAAATTTAAATCCCGGACAGATCCTCCAGAACCTTTTACTCTCATTCCCAAATCAGCAATATTCTATTAATTCTCAGTTTGGGATGATCTTCTGAAGAATGTGCAAAGTAGAAAATGAGATACACAGAGTGGATTTTTTTTTTTTAAATCTCACTCCAGACCTGCCTTTCCCTCTAACAGAGTTGCAGGGATCCATTTCCCATCTATTTTTCTTTCTATTTCTCATCCAGGCTAAATGATATCAAATATTAACTATGTTGTCACATGGGTAAAAAAAAAAAAGTTTTGTTTTGTGCTAGAATACACTTAAAAAACAATTAATATAATGTGTTAAAAAGTGCAGGTTCTAATTGTTGCTGCCACAATGCAAAAAAGGAAAAGGTGCAGCTGAATTAAATTAATCCATGGGAGACTTGTTTCCTTGTGCAGTAAGTACCACTGTTCTTTGAAAAGCTGCACTATTTTTTTTCTCCGAGCTCCTTATCTGAAAAGGTTTGCCATGTCTTCACGCCAGCACTTGTCATGCTTTAGAAAAATCACAAGCAGCAAAAAGTCAGAATTGTCAGTTCAGAAGACGCTGCTTGTTCCACTGGGTAAAAGCCGAGGAAGCAACGTCGGCGAACGATCTTTAGGAGAAGGGAAAAAAAAAAAAATACAAAAACCCCGACGGAAGCAGCAGTGGAATGAAGATAAAAAGGGTGGCAGGCTTTATTCTCATTGAAGGTTGGCAACGGGAAAGCTGCTGGAGTAGAAGAAGAATATCTGATAGGTCATCTGTTGTGTAATGAAGAATAGAAGACAAGCGAGGAGAAGCAAGGTGATTCCAAACCTCTGAGGGATGGAAGATCTTGGGAGAGAAACATGAAAGCAATACCTTTATAAACTGACCAAATTTAATTTACTATCAACGAGCCTTGTAAGGCTGCGGGCTGACAAAACCCATTTGTAGTGCTGTGGGTAAGGCTGGAGTCAGACATTTTTCTCCTGTGGAATGGTGTTACTATGTATTCCTTTCTTTTTGGTGCAGGTTCTCTGATTAAAAATTACCATGGGGATGTCAAATATTTCCTTGTCCTCCTGATATCTGGGTTTGGTCACCCCATAACTGATCCTACATATCCATCTTCACTAGGCATGAGTAAAGGGGGAACAAAAGCAGATAAATATGTTGTCATTTGAAATGCACAATTTCCTGCAAAATGTCCACGTGCTTCTGCTCTGGATGTTCCTTGAGAGACACTGGAGCTGCCAGGATGTTGTGCTGCAATATTTTAAATGCATCTTTATCACATGCATTCCTGATTCCAAGTGGGACGTCAGGAAATGCTCTGCACGAGGTCCTGAGTGCTTTTCCTTTCATTTGTGACACACTGAGAGATGTGAAATCTGCATCCTTTGGCTGAGATGATGGGATGGGATGGGACAAGAGCAGATTTTCACTGGATAATGGGAATGGTTTGATACCAACATTACCCAGGCCAGGCTGGGCTCTCCTTGGCTGTGTGGAGAGAGAAAAATGGGTTTAAATTAAATTTCTAATTCAGTGGTGGGCACTGAACTAAATCCTGTCAGTGGTTCTGAGGTCTGGTAGGAATTTGGTCGGCTGGGAGAGCTGAGGGGGGCTGAACTGGAGAGGAGAAGCTCCAGGGAGAGCTCAGAGCCCCTGGCAGGGCCTGAAGGGGCTCCAGGAGAGCTGGAGAGGGACTGGGGACAAGGATGGAGGGACAGGACTCAGGGAATGGCTTTAAACTGGAAGAAGGTAGATTTGGATTGGATCTTGGGCAGGAATTGTTCCCTGGAATGGTGCTGAAGGTCTGGGCTGGAATTCCCAGAGCAGCTGTGGCTGCCCCTGGATCTCTGGCAGTGCCCCAGGCCAGGTTGGACATTGGGGCTTGGAGCAGCCTGGGACAGTGGGAGGTGTCCCTGCCATGGCAGGGATGGGATGGGATTATCTTTGAGGTCCCTTCCAGCCCAAACCTTTCCATAATTCCATGAGTGTGAATTTTCCCTCTCCATGGACGGAGCTGTTTGCACTGGGAGAAGCCCCAATGTTTTGTGGTTGTTGTTTTGTTCAGGAGGAGCAAGAAATGACCAAGTCCCTCCAGGTTCTGTTTTCCTGGCATGGGATGCACCAACAGGATCCTCCTTGGTCTTCCATTGCATGGAAAGGAGTGGGATTGGGATCCTTCACAATTCCCTGAGGTTCAACATTTCCTTTGAAGGTAAAATGAGCGGAGAAAGTGGAGGAGAGGGGAAAGTTTCCTGCTATAGACAACAAGAGGCTTTGGAGAACTGGGTCTGGTTTTAACCCTGCCTTGATGGATCTGATCTGCAGGAGGAGGAGGAGTTCCTCCTCCTTGATCATGGAAAAATTGTTGGAAAGGGGTTAATTTTAGGGTTAAATGGGATTGATTTTAGGGTTAAATGGGATTGATTAATTTTCTAAAAGGATTGAGCTGGAGGGGGGAGCACCTTTAGCCCCACAGGTGAGATGCACATTTCAGTGATGCATCTCTATGATGTAACACAGAAAAATGTCCTGGTTGTGATGTCATGGAATACCCCAAAATAAAATGAGCCAAAACAGCATTTTATTGCATTGTAACCCTGTTTTATAATTAGAATTATCTGCCAGTAGAGTTTCTCAACTCATCATAAGAAGCTCTGTCTGTGGACATGCTCATTTTATTTCATCTTGTTTTACAAATCTAATAGAAAAAAAACCCCAGCTAAATTAGGCTAAACCACTTGATTCTCCTCTGCCCTTTTAAATGCTGTGAAGTAAGAAGATTATGTTACCCCCTTCCCCATAAATCAGGATTAAACTGGAGTTTTCAGGGTTTTGTGCCAACAAAATCCCCAATTTGCTGAGCTCAAATTCTCTAATCTGAAGCCAGAGGCCAGAAGAGGGGATGCACTTTGGAAAGTGCAACGACCACGTTGTGTTTTTGGAAGAATTAGGAATTTTTCCTTAAACTATCACTGCTCCATTCCCCCTGCCACGGGAAGAGTGAGTTTCTTGTCTCTAGAACCACTTTGCTTTCTCAGTGTGGGCCACGTCTCCTTGTTTCTCACCCACTTGTATTAGAATTGGAAAATTTCACCTGCAGCACAACATGCATCTATTAAAATCCGTGCCAGCCTCCTCATCTCATTTTTAAGCGAACGCAAGTTTTCCTTCGTAAAATTCCAGTGGGCAATGAATTAAAAATGACAACTCTATAGACAGCGAAAACAAGAAAATAAAATATACAAAACATTGCTAATGATCAGTTCTTGAAAAATTTACCAGACACATTCTACCCAGGGAGCTAAACTCATTAGCAGAAACTGATAGGAAACCTGAGAAACTCCAGGATGAGGCTCAGGCACAACATATTCAAATGAAATCTCGTTCGCAGAATAGTTTTGTTTCTTTCCCCGAAATATTTAGCAGCAGCATGTATTGTTTTTTTTTTTTTTTTTAAAAAAAGAGGTGTCTGGGAGGTTATGGCATCTTGTTAATCATGTTTTTGCCTGCTTGGGAGCTGTTCCCTCCTTGGGGAAGGAAAAGACGTAATGATGGGCCAAAATTTTTCCCTGTTTTTCCAGGAGGGTCCTGCTCAGCCACAGCCCATCCCTGCTCCCAGAGCAATCCTGGATGTTGCCTTCTCTGCCTCCAAAGGTGAGTTCCAGACCTGGACATGCTCCAAAGCCACCCAGACCATCCCTGCACTGCCAGCACTCAATAAATTGTAATAATTAATGATATCTGGGTGACCTCACTCGCTGACATTGGGGACAACCCCACCCATCCTGCATGTGGCACTTGAATGCTGCCACCTTCCAGGAGCAGACAATGCTTTCACACCTCATTTGCAAACTAAAGGAGATAGGGAATGAATTAAACTTCCTGCAAACACTCAGGAGGTTTACAAAGAGTCCTATCTCTAAGTCTACTGTACTATTTGCATAAAAGAATTCGGTATCAATGTAATTATTAATGATAATTCTCAAGCAGTTGTGCTGCTTCAGGATTTTTCAGATTAAGAATGTAATGAATTAGTAATAAAATCCAAACACAAATTTATTCCTAAGTACAATTTCCTTCCTGGCTGCGAATCTCCTTGTATTTATTATAAAAGATGTACTTGTTGGAGCAGCTTTCCTCCGGCGGCGCGGTTTAACGGCACGTGCCTTCCACAAAGTCAAATCCCTGGCAGAAAACCACTTTAGGAGAAGCTTTCCTGTTCTTTGGGCAGCAGGAGGATGTGGCTGGTGTGTCCTTAACGAGAAATGTCTTCCAAGCATCCACCTCATCCTACGTGCGACGCCGGCAGCGTTGGAGAATGTCACAGCAGGACACAAAATGACGACACGGAGGTCGGAGCTTTTAGCAGTGAGAACCAGGAGAAGCCCAGAGAAGGGCAGTTTATTTTGAAAGTTCAGCATTTTTAGTTTTACAAAAAATGACTGTGGATTGGAGGATGGAATCCCAACCTCTCAACCGCGTTGGTCACACAGAATATCCGTCAAGATTCTCCTCCTGCTACAAAACACGTAAACAATGACAGCCGTTGTAAAAAAAAAAGGATTGTTTATGTGAAAGGAGAGTGAGAAAGTGAGAACTCCGACTCCAATATGAGAGCAATCAGAAGGCTGGAAAAATCAGGGCAAAAAACCAGGAGAACTTGGGCTGCTCCTCTCCCGTATGGAACCCGCAGGGCCCAGCCTAACAGCCCCGCCTAAGGGACAAAGCCAGGCCTGTTTGCTCTTGGTTTGTGGTCTGGGCTGGCTGTCCCCATGTTCCTGTGTGGGAAGTGGATTTGTAGAGAATTTTTAAGGCCTGACAGAAAGCTCACGTGCATCTCTATGCAAACCTTGAGATTAGAAATGCTGACTTAGAGATGCCATGGAATAGGATGGACATTATTGAGAGAGAAATGGAACTGGAAACAAGTCTCAAATGATGGCTTTGCAAATAGATTGGATACTTTGGAGAAATAAAACTGTGAAAGGTGCATTGTAGTAGGACCCACGAGGGGTAGCTTTAGATGATTGGCTTCAAGGCATTTACAGCATGGTGTGGCAAAAGCTGATAGGCCAAGAATCAATTATAATGGATTGGAATTAGGAAATACTTTGGGTTCTGATTTTGATGGTGTGACTTATAACATCTGCGCTGTCTCACCCTTCACATGAGACTGAAAATGGAATAAAAGTCTTTAAAATGCTTCTTAATTGCCCCATCTCTGGGTCAGAAAAAGGAATAATCCGACATCCTGAGGTAAATCCAGGTGAATCCATTTTGGGAGTGGCCTGCCAGGATTTCCCCAAATGTTAATCTGCTCCCTTTGCAATATGTCTGTGTGTGTGACACCACAAATCTGCACCTCAGCTCCCTATCCTGCACTCCAGGGAGTCTTTAGGAGACACAAGAAGGATCCCAGATGTTGGAGAACCATGGCAGCACTTAATGGATCACACCTGGGACAAATAAACCCCAAATTTTGGTGTTTGTTGGGCACCACAAGGTAAGCGAGTGCTTTTTATGGGGAGGTGGTGACACATTTTAATTTAATTAGTTTTTTCCAAGCCCATCTCTTGAAATTATTTTCTCTTGGAATAATCATGAAACAGTTTTTAACTGAAGGTTGAATCCTAGCTGCAATATAAGGAATTTTTCCATTTTCTCCTCTCATCTTTTCTCCCTTTCTCCTCAAATCATCACCTGCACTTGGAATGCTCATGCAAATACTGGTACAAATTTAGCACTTTCTGGGTTGTCAGCTATGGTGAAACATTATTTTTCCAGGATATTATAGGGCTTTGGTGTCAGCTCTAGAGCAGGTTACATTTTTCTGTTGATAATTTAGGTCGTTGATAACTTTTCTGTTGATAATTTAGGTCGTTTCTGTCTGGTTTGATGTTCTGCAAGATTGGAAATAGCAAAGTTTAGTGGATGGTGCAGTAATACCTGGATGTTGTTTTAATTCAGAACAGAGTTCTGCCTCCCTATTTAACACCCAGGTACAAATACACATTCCTGGTTTGATGCTGAGATCTCTGAGCCCTGTTTCCCCATTTTTCCAGTGGATGTGGCCTCTCCATACCCACTAATCCTCAGCAGGACCCAACCACCAAGCCCAGCCCTTCCAGGGAAGTTGATGGGGCTGAACTTTTCCATAATCCAAAGAAAAATCCCATTCTCTCTCCAGTTCTACCCTGTGCTAAATCCCAGTGACAAAGAAAAAACCCCAAACCCCGTGTCCTCATCGTGGTGACCCAGCAGGTGACAACAACAACCACCTTGGAAATGCTTTGGGATCTGCCGGGGCTGAATCCATCCCCCTGTTCCTGCTGTGGCCTCAAATGGGTGAGACATTGCTCAAGGATTGAGCACCTGGCAGGAAAGAAATCCCACAGGAAGAGGTGCTTTGGTCCTGGAAGGCTCCCAGGGAAATGTTGCCTGACAGGATTGTTTAATGGCATTACCACTAAAAAGAATTGATATTTGCTGAAAATGAAGATCTGCTCTTCTCCCACTCTCAGCTTTGGCCTGCAGAGAACTCATTTGCCACGAGCTCCTCTGCCTGGTGTTTAGGGCCCCTGGAGCACACACACCTTGCACCAGGCATCCTGATCCCTGCTCATGGCAGATCTGGGAAAATTTCCATCTCAGGATGTCATTTTCCTAGTGCTCCCATTTCCTGTTCAGATAATACAAATCTATTTAATGTGAATAATGGAGGATTCCTGTTTGTTTCAAGCCACTGGAGTTGTTTTTGTACCTAATTCCACAAGTGAGAGCTACTGGATGCACCTGACACCTGGCTGAGACACCCCAAAAATCTCTGAGCACCTCTGTGCTCCTTCTTAAATATACAGTGATCAAGGAGGGACAATTTGGTTTGCTGCCAATAGAAACAGCCACAGGTTTTGGGAAACGTTTCCAAAGCTCAACCAGTGCCCCTGTGCTGGCACTGGGCCAACCATGGTGCAGGAAGGACAGAAAGTTCTGGTGGTTCTCCATAAAGGTCAGGGGTAAAACTGAACCCCCTTTTCCTTCTTTTGTTTGGGAGTGGAAAGGCACTGCCACACATGAACCCGGGGATTCCTCCGTGGGGTCAGGGCAGGGGGATTCAGGAGCTGAGCTGAGCACTCCTGCATGGCCCCAGAGCTGCTTTTCCCTTCTTTTTCCCCTTCTTTTTCCCCTTCTTTTTCCCCTTCTTTTTCCCCTTCTTTTTCCCCTTCTTTTTCCCCTTCTTTTTCCCCTTCTTTTTCCCCTTCTTTTTCCCCTTCTTTTTCCCCTTCTTTTTCCCCTTTCTTTTTTCCCCTTCTTTTTCCCCTTCTTTTTGCCCTTTCTTTTTCCCTTCTTTTCCCCTTCTTTTCCCCTTCTTTTTCCCTTCTTTTTCCCTTCTTTTTCCCTTCTTTTCCCCTTCTTTTCCCCTTTTTTTCCCTTCTTTCTTTTTCCTTTCTTTTTCCCCTTCTTCTTTTCCCTTCTTCTTTTCCCTTCTTCTTTTCCCTTCTTCTTTTCCCTTCTTCTTTTCCCTTCTTCTTTTCCCTTCTTCTTTCCCCCTGCTTTTCCCCCTGCTTTTTCCTTGCTTTTCTCTGCTTTTCCCTGCTCCCTGTCCGTGCCTGGAATCTCCTGGGGTCAGACACTTCGTGGCTCAGTTTGGGATTGAATCGTGACCCCACAAATGTGAAATCACCGGGTTCTGCAGGAACTTGGAACTTCCATTGCCTGTCCTGAAGGAGCAGAGCCTCCACTCATCCTAAAAAATCCTAAAAAATGTTCAACATCTGTGCAAGCGCTTTAAAATGCAACCTATGGCAGCACATCTCCCCCCTCCCATTTATATTTATTCATTTATTTATTCATGCTAACCCAGAGGAAGAATAAAGCCTGCCAGGACCTGAAATTTCCCAATTTTCAGCCTGTGTGGAGCATCCTCACTTCCAAAACTTCTGTGTTTTGCTTCACCTTTGGTTCTCAGCAGTTGTTCTGCTCACAAAATCTCTGTTTTCCCACAGCTTCCTGTTTGCTGTAATGAAGACAACTGGATTTTTGATAGTCTATTAAATGGTCTATTAAATAATGTGGTTGCTGGAGGGACCCTGGTGATTCTGTGTGGAGTGGCAGAGTAATAACTCTGTGATTCAGATGCTGCCTGGATTTCCTTTCTGTTCCAGCTGTTGGAAATGTTTTCCTGAGAGTTTGCATAAATCTTCCTCCTTCTCAGCTGGCCTGCAGCCAGCGTGGATCCACTTGTTCTGCTGGAACCTGGGATATTCAGCAGATGGGGAAGCTCCCAACTGTTGGAATTGTCAGTCTGAGATGCAGAAGACAGGAAGGCCTGAAGCTAAAAATCTTGGGTTTGATTATAGGATAAAATCTGGATAATTAATAATATTTCCCAATCTGGATTAATTCAGTGAACAAAGGTGTGTATTTTGTGATGGGACAGCAGAACTCCTCTAATCTTGGTCTGGGAATATTTTTGGGCAGCACTTTATATTTTAGTTCCAACCCAAACTGGATCTCCATATCTGAGGTACCTTAAATCCTCCTGACCACCCCAGTGTTTAAGGTTCTGTCCTCAAACACAGCAGTGATAAGGTTTGATAAGGTTTGATAAGGTGTGATAAGGTGTGATAAGGTTTGATAAGGTTTGATAAGGCTTTCATTGATTTACAGACCGTGGGACCTGCTTGTGTTGGAGCAGAGCCTGAAAAGGTTTCTTGTCTCAAACTCCAATACTTGAAGATCATTAAAGATCATAACTTAATTTCCCTTGAGGATCCTGATCCCAAAAGCACAGGGATGGTCCTGCTGAGATCCCAGTTTAGGGATTTGTCTGAATTGGGAATTGGCAGTGGTTTTCTGAATTGGGAATTGGTTGTTGGACATTGCTGTGGTAATGTGTGCACCACTAAAATTATTTTAAACTTTTCCCCTTTCCCCTCTGTTCTTCACTTTTTCTCCACCACCTCTGAAATATCACATTTGCATTCCAATTTGTGCGTTATTACCCCAAATCCTGACCATGATGGAGCACCACAGGAAGCCTGTGCAGGGAAATATTGGGTTTTTTTTCCAGCCAGTGTCCATTCTTCACTGGCAGATGGACTTTTACATGGACAGGACTGAAAATGAGCAGCACCAAATCCCCAACACTCCTTCCCTTTCCTGCCCCACCCCAGTGCAAACAATTGTGCCTTAAAACCACTCAGAATGGGGTGACAGCAGCCACGAAGGCAAATTCTCACACCGTGTTTCTGTTGGGGAGGGATTTTATCGGTGTGGCTGTGGTTTCTATCACCAACACTTCGCCAATTACTGTTCTCTGCCCTTTGAACCGAGCTGGGGAGAACTTTGCTGCTTTGGATTCATTTAAAGCTCCCTTGGATTCTGTTCGGCTCTTCCTGGGCTCAGAGGTGCTCAGAAGTCCCCACATTGTCAGGGTAAGGATTTGTTCCATCCCGGTGTTGGCTTTGTGTCCTCGTGGGGATTGGGACAACACAGCCTTGAAGGTCCCTTCCAATCCAATCCAATCCAATCCAATCCATTCTCTGATTCTTTCATGATTTTAAGGAAGGAGAACAACAAGAGTTCCTTCCCCTTGGCTGGATGTTTGATGGCATTGTTCCCTTTGCCATCAGCTTTTATTCTCTATATATCCTTATATTTTATTCTATATATTTATATATCCCTTCGATTCAGTAGGTAAATTAATTCCAGGACAGACATGACATTTCTTTTCCAGAAAACCTGTCAATGCTTTTACCCCTGGGCCTCATTTCTGAGGTTTTCCTTTTCCAGGGACTCCGGTGTAGGAGCTGAGACCCTTTGGATAATCACCTTCCACCCTCCACATCTCTTTATAATCCTGATTCCTTCACAATAATTTTCCTTGTTATCCAAGGACTCCCAGTTTTGCACTGTAAAACTTCTCTGTTGCTTCCTTTCACTTGCCCCAAGGAATTATTGGCTATTTCTCTGAGAGCTCTGTACATTAAGACTTTATTTGTGCTTTGTGTTGCTCTCTCAACACTTAATTTATTTTAGAGTTTTTGTGGTGACACCTCAGTATTTTCCATTTATTCTGCGGGATCCATTTCTTTAGTACATTCAGAACTTCCTGGGGAATTCAAATCCCAAACTTCTGCAAACTCCAGGGAGCAGAGACCTCCAAAATCATTGGAGGAGTCCTGGGAGTGCCTTAAATTGCTCAGAGTTGTGTGTTAAGAGCACAGAGGCTCAGAAACGAAAATTTTGGAGTGGTGTCTTCAGAGCTTAGGGCCAACACTTTATTTTTGGTGCTGATTTTACATAAAGTCAGCCCTTTCCTCCTCAGTGATGGGGCTCACACTGAGCTTTGGCCGAAGCAGTGAGGAATTTCCTTCTGAGGAATTCTCCAATTCAGATTTTGGATTCTGTACCTGAAAAAAAAAAAAAAAACAACAAAAAACAAAAAAACAAAAAAAACCCAAACAAACAAACAAAAAAACCAACCCAAAAACAAACAAACAAAAAAAAAAACCCCAAAAAAAACCCCCCCAAAAAACCACCACAAAAAACCCCCAAAACAAAACAAAACCAAAAAAAAAAAGTGTAGTCAGAGAACGAGGTCTGTGCCAGAGCCTGGAAATTATTTTATTCTGTTGTTATTATCTGATGGAACTTAATTCTTTAAAAATCTTGTCCTTATTTCTATCAGCCACCTGCAATTTGTTTGCAGCGTTATTCCAGTTGGAAATCGCATTTCCCTGCGTTATCACCCATCCCATGGATTGGAGCTGCAGGCTCTGGTTCCTTCCCAGGCTCACTGGGAAGGAATTATTGGCCATGATTGGATGCAGCTGGTGCAGCTCAAAAAGGCTGAAAAACTCCTCTGAAAGACTCTTCAAGATGGTTTTGATAAATTCGAAGTTGGAGAGTTTTTATTTGCTTTCCATTAAAAAGCCATAAAAGAGACGACTGCTCATATGTTGCAGGAGGAATTCCTTTACCCTGTTGAGAGATGGCAGATGGAAAACCGGGAATTTTATGTTGCAGTGATAGCTGGCATGTTGTACATGTTAATGTCCTGCTTCCCATCTTCAACAAATCCCTAAATTTGGGGATGAGGCGGTGGGAAGATCAGAACCTGATTCCTGATGGGTGTTTGGGGCTGCTCGCTGCTCTTTGTGTGACTCCAACTCCCTGACTCATCCTCTGCGCGTTTTCCCTCCCAGTTTGGGGACACAGGGAAGGTTGGACTCCCAGTTTTGCTCTTTTGTGGCACTTTGGGGTCGTTGCTGGTGCTGTCAGGTGTCCCCAGGGTGGGTTTGGGGGCTGTTGTCCACCCTGTGCCCCAGCAGAGGCTGCTGCAGGGCGGTTCTGTCCCCTGGTTGCAAGAGCAGAGGAGAAGCTGAACAGCACAGCTGCTCCTGTTGCTTTTGCTGACATCCAAAATTCTCCTCTTCTGACGGAACAGATAATTTTTGTGGCAGCCCAGGAGATGAGATCCTTATTTCCCTGAACATCTCCGATGGATATGAGGGCAATATTTTGCTTTCTCTGATTTATGGGCGCACAATGCCAATGCCAACAGATTAAATGGATTTTTACTTGAGATCGTGGGCACTCCTTACAGATGCACATTTATTTCTCTCTCCTCTGTTCCTCCAGAAGATTTGTACGTCCTGGCAGACACCACGAGATTTTGTTTCGGGTTGGGAAGAGCACAGAAAGGGTTTGTGCTGCTGTCTGCACGAGCCACCAGAGCTGGAGCAGCTTTCCTTGGGCTTGCCACTTCCTCAGGATTTGCTTCTCTTCTCCAGTCCCTCAGGTGGAAATTTTATTCCTTTCCAGTTCGCATTGATGACGTTTAGTAGAGCTCTGAATGTTTTGTCACCTCATTTTCAGGTGTTTGGCACCAAACACTGACTGGGAGACTCCTCTTAGTTTGTTTTAATTTATTTCTTTTCTCCAGCTTTTCATTCCAGGGGGTTTTGGGCTGTTCCCAAATTTGGGAAAACAAACAGGTTCATTCGTGTTCAAGGAGTGACCCCTGCCAGGGAACAGCTCTCCCTATCCCCATTGCATTCCTGCACCTCTTCCCAATTCTGGGAATTTCAAAAGCAGTGAAACACGGTGGATTTACATCCCAGAGCTGTTTATTATGGGATGCTGGTGCTTCAGTTCCTGTACACTCCGGGGGATTTGTCCATTCAAGGGATCAGGGTAAACCCCCAGGTGTGGGGTGGTCCTGGGACACCTGTGGACACCTGGGCCTCATTTGGTGTTTGTGGGGGAGCAGAGGGGGCTTGGGACACCTGGGGGAACCCCAGGGATTGGCTTTGGGGTCTGCCCAGGTGTGGCAGTGCCTGGGGGGGGAGGGATTGGCTCCTTTTTGGTGAAGGTTCAGCAGAACTTGGGGATCCTGAGGGCTGGAGCAGCTCCCCTGTGAGGAAAGGGAGAGGAGAAGCTCTAGGGAGAGCTCAGAGCCCCTGGCAGGGCCTGAAGGGATCCAGGAGAGCTGGAGAGGGACTGGGGACAAGGATGGAGGGACAGGATACAGGGAATGGGTTTAATGGGTAAATTTAGATGGGATTTTGGGCAGGAATTGTTCCCTGGCAGGGTGAGCAGGGTGGCCCAGGGTGCCCAGAGCAGCTGTGGCTGCCCCTGGATCCCTGGCAGGGCCCAATTCCTGCAAATCCTCGGATTTCCTCATTAAGGCTTTTTTTAAAAAAATCTGCCTCCAACGTGAAAAGTCAATCCGAGGGCTGGAGCCCCTCTGCTCTGGGGAAAAGGTGGGAGAATTGGGATGGTTCAGCTGCACAGGAGAAGCTCCGGGCTCATTGTGGCCTTTCAGCACCTGAGGGAGCCACAAAGAAATGTGGGGAGGGACTGGGGACAAGGGCTGGAGGGACAGGACACAGGGAATGGCTTTGAGCTGTGAGTGGGGAGATTGAGATGGGATTTGGGGCAGGAATTGTTCCCTGGCAGGGTGGGCAGGCCCTGGCACAGGTGCCCAGAGCAGCTGGGGCTGCCCCTGGATCCCTGGCAGTGCCCCAGGCCAGGTTGGACATTGGGGTTGGAGCAGCCTGGGACAGTGGGAGGTGTCCCTGCCATGGCTGGGGTGGTCCAGACATCCTTTAAAGTTCCCTTCCAACCCAAATTCCAATCCTAAATTTTTATTTTAGGATCCTTTGCCTTGCTGCAACCCCAGGCCACGATTATTAGGTGGGCAAAGAGCTCAGCTGAGCACAGCCCGGTCCTTGCTGCAGGAAATGTCCCTGTTCCCAGGGGGAATCAGGGGTTTAGAGGGGAATTTTTTGGGAATTTCCTCACTCCGTGCTCCTGCAGCTCTCAGGGAATGTGCAGCTTTCCCAGCCATCCACCCGATGGCAGCACAGCGATGGATGTCACACTCCCAGCCTCGCCTCCCAACTCTCGCTCCCATAGAAGCAGCAGTTTTTCCACAATCAAAAAAAAAAAACAAAACCACCCCCCAAAAAACCCCAAACCTAACCAAAAAACCCAAAGAAAATAATAATAAAATCAGATTTTTTTTTTCCTTTTTACCTCTCATCACATTGTCCAACATTTTTTGTTTAAACTCAGTGTTGAGATCTATACATTTAGTAAATAATTCCCGTGGTTCTGACTTTTGGAAAAAAAACCACTGCAAGCCATATAAAACAGAGCTCAGAAATTCCCAGCGTGTGGCCAGAATCCCCATTTTCTGAGCAGATAAAACTGGCCTTTCCAGTTCAGCCTCGTGCCACTGCAACTGCATTAAGCCATGAAGGAGGGTAATACAATGTACCATCATTTCCAAGTAATTTAATCACGAAAACTAAAAATTTGGAAGCAAACAGATATTTTACTTAATAGAAACCATCTGCACTGTACAGTAGGCAAATTGTATAAAAATGAATAAAACTGTCTCTGGAGGAAAATGACTCAGGCACCAGCTTATATAATGAAGATGTATATGTGCCTTTTAGCATTTGCATTGTCTATTAGAGTAGGTAAATCGCAGTGCTGGTGTAAGGAAACAGCTCCAGATTTTATTACCATCCTGTGACTGATGGCAAAGGCAGCAGGGGAAGTAATTCCTTTAGAGAGGGCTTGCTCCACACCCCAAATGATTTGGATGGGAAAGCTTTGCTGGTGGGGGCACATTTTAGGCTTTTTCTGGGGAAGGATTTTCCCTCAGTTGGTTTTATTTGCTTGATTCAGGCCTGACTTATTTGGGATTGTCCAGAGAGGATTTGATACTGGGTTTTATTTGGTAGAGCTGGGTGGATGAGTTTTAAATAGGTCCTTTAAACTGGTATTTGAAATTTCTCCTTCAAAATGATATTTTAAACTGGTCCTTTAAGCCCACACCCAGCTTGTTCCAACCCCAAATGCTTTGGATGGGAAAGCTTTGCTGGTGGGGGCACATTTTAGGCTTTTTCTGGGGAAAGATTTCCCTCATTTGGGCTTTTTTGCTTAGTTCAGGCCTGGCTTATTTGGGATTGTCCAGAGAGGATTTGCTACTGGGTTTTATTTGGTGGAGCTGGGTAGATGAGTTTCAAACAGGTCCCTTAAACTGGTGTTATGAATTTCTCCTTCAAGCTGGTCATTTAAGCTCCCACCCAGCTTGTTCCAACCCCAAATGCTTTGGATGGGAAAGCTTTGCTGGTGGTGACACATTTTAGGCTTTTTCTGGGGAAGGATTTTCCCTCAGTTGGGCTTTTTTGCTTGGTTCAGGCCTGGCTTATTTAGGATTGTCCAGAGAGAATTTTCTACTGGGTTTTATTTGGCAGAGCTGGTGGATGAGTTTCAAACAGGTCCCTTAAGTTGGTATTTGAAATTTGTTTTAAACTGGTCCTTTAAACTGGTATTTGAAATTTCTCCTTCAAACTGATATTTCAAACTGGTCCTTTAAGCTCCCACCCAGCTTGTTCCAACCCCAAATGCTTTGGATGGGAAAGCTTTGCTGGTGGTGACACATTTTAGGCTTTTTCTGGGGAAGGATTTTCCCTCAGTTGGTTTTATTTGCTTGATTCAGGCCTGACTTATTTGGGTTTGTCCAGGGAGTATTTTCTAGTGGGTTTTATTTGGTAGAACTGGGTGGATGAGTTTTAAATAGGTCCTTTAAACTGGTATTTGAAATTTCGCCTTCAAACTGATATTTTAAACTGGTCCTTTAAGCCCCCACCCAGCTTGTTCCAACCCCAAATGCTTTGGATGGGAAAGCTTTGCTGGTGGGGGCACATTTTAGGCTTTTTCTGGGGAAGGATTTTCCCTCAGTTGGGCTTTTTTTGCCTGGTTCAGGCCTGGCTTATTTAGGATTGTCCAGAGAGAATTTTCTACTGGGTTTTATTTGGCAGAGCTGGTGGATGAGTTTCAAACAGGTCCCTTAAATTGGTATTTGAAATTTGTCTTAACTGGTCCTTTAAACTGGTATTTTAAATTTCTCCTTCAAACTGATATTTTAAACTGGTCCTTTAAGCTCCCTCCCAGTTTGTTCCAACCCCAAAAGCTTTGGATGGGAAAGCTTTGCTGGTGGTGACACATTTTAGGCTTTTTCTGGGGAAGGATTTTCCCTCAGTTGTGCTTTTTTGCTTGGTTCAGGCCTGGCTCGTTTAGGATTGTCCAGAGAGGATTTTCTACTGGGTTTTATTTGGCAGAGCCGGTGGATGAGTTTCAAACAGGTCCCTTAAACTGGTGTTATGAATTTCTCCTTCAAGCTGGTCATTTAAGCTCCCACCCAGTTTGTTCCAATCCCAAATGCTTTGGATGGGAAAGCGTTGCTGGTGGGGCACATTTTAGGGTTTTTCTGGGGAAGGATTTTCCCTCAGTTGGGCTTTTTTGCTTGGTTCAGGCCTGGCTCATTTAGGATTGTCCAGGGAGTATTTTCTAGTGGGTTTTATTTGGCAGAGCTGGTGGATGAGCTTTAAACAGGTCCTTTAAATGGATATTTTAAATTTCTCCTTCAAACTGATATTTTAAACTGGTCCTTCAAACCCCCCCTAGCAGAAGGTGCAGGTTTGACACAGAGATGCTGCTCCCTGCTGCTGGCACCTCTCCCTCCCCCTGTTGTTGAAGGACAGATTTCCCTACTTTTCCAAATATTTATTCCCTGGCATTCGGCAGCTTCCCTAAATGATGGCAAATAATATGAATTATTCAACCACAGGGCTGCCAGAGCCCGCCTCTAGCCTGCTTTTAAAATGAAGTTTATAAGAGCCACTTTCAGGGGCTGAGATTTAACACTGGAAATAAATGTGCCCTGCCTTAAAAGATTTGTATTTTCTCCCAGAACCACGATGAGATCTGGGGAGAAAAGCAGGAATTTTCTGGCACTTTCTTTTAACAAAAGAAAAGTTCCCCAAAATTACTGGTGTTTTCTGTGCTTTTACTTTCTCAACTGGAACGTTGAAGGATGGAGGGAGGAGGGAAACCTGGGCCATGCAAAAACAACTTTATTTTTTAATTTGGGAAGAGTGAGGAGGCAAAACCAGAATCAGTTTCCCCTTGAATATTAAGCGTGTTTGGTGATGAGGACATTTCACATTAACAAATATGTAAAGTAAAAATACGTCCCAAAAGACTGCGGCTTCTGTGGATTTAAAGCAATTTAGATGCAGTTTTCTGCCCTGATGTTCTCACTTTCTGTCCTTGTAACCCCCAGATCCACACAAGCCTCACCTGACCTGGTGCTGGAGCCTTGGAGCTGCTGTTTCACACCTGGAAGACAAAACCCCACCAACATTTTGGGTAAAAATCTGTTGGTTTTGTATTTTTTCCCGAGTGTGGCTTTGGGTGTTTTTGATAATCCCCCATAGTGTTTGAATGCAAAAGTTCTTCTAAAAAGGAGCAAATCCTTGGGATTCAAAGGCTGGTTTTCAGCAAATAGCAGTGTCAAGGTCAGATTTGGGGCTGAATTGTTTAAAAATGGATATTTAGAGGGAAGATGTTTTTGGGGGGCTCAAAACCACCTTGGTCAAGGCAGTGGGAGTCATTCCTGACTTCAATAACCTGGGTTAAAAACTTTCTGACCAAAAGAGATTTTAGCCCAGAGCTGCTGCCCTGGGAGGAAATGAGGCCATCAAGTTTAGAGCAGGATCAGTCCCATGCCCTTAAATCCATTATTAACACTATTTCATTAATTAACATCCATTACATTCATGCAAAGGAAAATGTCTTTGCTTGCCCATTCAAATCTGAATATAAGAAATTCCTTACCTGTGTTTTTTTTGGTGAAAATGTAACTCACTTTGGGAAATCTCCGTTATTTCCTTTTTTTTTGTTTCAACTGAGAGATGTATGGAATTTAAATCCCTACAGATTTGTGATACAAAAAATATAATATTTTGTGTGTTCTTAAACCACAGGCAGAAAGAGCAGTTTATCTTTTTATTTTTAAATCTGGCGATTAATAGCCAGTAAAACATGAAACTCTGAAATGTAAAGAGCCCCAGAGTCCAAAAGCACAAAGGAAATGGCTTCAGAATGAAGACATTTATTTTCTTCTTGCTTTCTTGTCCCATGGTTTATTTAGTTTCATGTGATTTGTGCCAGGACAAAGTGTGTTCTACAAACAAAAAAAGGGAAAAGGTTAAACCAGTAATGAAGTGCAATGATAATAAAAAATAACGATGATAAAATAAAAAAGTATGATTAACAAAAAGAAAAAAAGGGTGAGGAGTTACAAATGCAGAGTGGGTGAGACAGTGGGACCCCGAACAACAGATTTATTAGGGAATTAAAATAATTGTGTTTTTTGGGGGAAAGAGGAGGGTTCAGAGCTGCAGCCTCGCTGCACGGGGCGGGAACACCAATCCCAGATCCACACGATGGCACTCTTAAGCTTTCAAACAATCCCATCTCAGCTCCCAACATTTCATCCAAACCTACGTTTTTTTCTTTCCTCCCTGCCAAAATCCAAGGAGGAGTTGGTGAGGGGGGAACAGAACAACTCGGAGTCTTCCTTGAAATGGGAACGTCCCGAGTTGTCCCCATCCCATCCCACACTGTGACCCCGGGAGCTGCATCCCAAAGGATTTGGGGATGACCAGGACACCCTGCTGGGCTGGGAGCGACAGGGGTGTCTGAAGGGACGACTGAAAACCTATTTTAGAACACCCCAAAAATCAGTTTGAGAAGCCTTTTTGCATGGCAGGAGGGTCACAAACCCCACAGCCCGAGAGGGAGCTCGTGTTGTTGGGACATTTCTGTTGGGACATTTCTGTTGGGTCAGTTCTGTTGGGACATTTCTGGGGGAAAAAGGTCAGAGCTGTTGTTGTTTTGGAGCTTTTTCTGCAGCTGCCCAAGCTGTACAAAAGTCAGGAGTGTGGGCTGCTCTCATGGACAGCGTTTGTTATTAAGGGTGATTTATAAACAACAACCCTTCCTGTCAATCTGGAACACTAAAATTTATTCTGTATTAAAGTGGGAAGGGAAAAGGGAAGGGAAAGGGAAGGGGAAGGGAAGGGGAAGGGAAGGGGAAGGGAAGGGGAAGGGAAGGGAAGGGAAGGGAAGGGAAGGGAAGGGAAGGGAAGGGAAGGGAAGGGAAGGAAAGGAAAGGAAAGGAAAGGAAAGGAAAGGAAAGGAAAGGAAAGGAAAGGAAAGGAAAGGAAAGGAAAGGAAAGGAAAGGAAAGGAAAGGAAAGGAAAGGAAAGGAAAGGAAAGGAAAGGAAAGGAAAGGGAAGGGAAGGGAAGGGAAGGGAAGGGAAGGGAAGGGAAGGGAAGGGAAGGGGTGTTGGGGACGATCCTGTCCTTCCCAGCTCCCTCATTCCAAAGGCTGCCTGGCCCTGGCTCAGGATGGGTTCTGTGGGAAAAGTCAGCAAATCCCCACACACCAGCACGGCCGTGGAAGCAATTCCTGCTCCTTTCTCCCCTCTGCCCTCCTGCCAGGTGGGTTTGGGGTCTGGGCTTTGTGCTCAGGGCTCAGGAAGGATTTTCCAGCTCCCCTGCCCGCCGTGGTTGCCCAGGCAGCCGCT
The DNA here is from genome assembly GCA_910950805.1 of Acrocephalus scirpaceus scirpaceus. Lineage (NCBI taxonomy): Eukaryota > Metazoa > Chordata > Aves > Passeriformes > Sylviidae > Acrocephalus > Acrocephalus scirpaceus. The sequence goes on from OU383781.1 coordinate 60,939,985, forward strand.
CCAACCCCGTTCACAAAGCTCAGCCCGGGGTTGGGTACAGGTTGCTGACCTCCCGTGTTTTCCTGGCAGGGGAAACAACAAGACCTTGCTCCTTTGTTCCCTTCTTCACCTGGAAAGATCCTCTACCTCTGGATACGGAGCTCCAAATTCTCCACCAGGCCTTGACCACGCCGCTCCTGCTGGGGCAGCCTGTGCCAAGCTGCTGGTCAGGGAAGAGTTTCTCCTCACCCTTTCACTGACCCCCAAAAAAAATTAAAAAAGAAAGGGAATTTCATCAGCAGCTGGAGCAGGAGTGAAGTTTGGAAGGTTCCAGCAGAGCCCCTGTGTCACCTGTCCTCACAGCAAGGAGCCCTGGCTGCAGGAGTGGGAATGAATCCTGAAAAAGTGAGCACAACCCCTTATAAAAACCTCAGAGGCAAAGGGTCACTGCAACACCGAATCAGGGGCAGCCAGAGCACAAAATCCTAAAAAAAAAGGACAAATTTCTGACTCTTTGGACACCAAATGAGCCCTTTGTGGGGATGCTCTCCAGGTGCCAATGTCACACACATCCTAAAGGTAAGAAAATAATGCACATCCTAAAGGTCCCAATATAATGCACATCCTAAAGGTACAAAAATGCACACCCTAAAGGTCCCAATATGATGCACATCCTAAAGGTATGAAAATAATGAACATCCTAAAAATCCCAATATAATGCACATCCTAAAAATCCCAATATAATGCACATCCTAAAGGTCCCAAGGTGATGCACATCCTAAAAGTCCCAATATAATGCACATCCTAAAGGTATGAAAATAATGCACATCCCAAAGGCCCCAGTATAATGCACACCCTAAAGGTACAAAAATTCACACCCTAAAGGTATGAAAATTATGAACATCCTAAAAAATCCCAATATAATGCACATCCTAAAGGTACAAAAATGCACACCCTAAAGGACCCCAATATAATACACATCCTAAAGGTATGAAAATAATGAACATGCTAAATGTCCCAATATAATGCACATCCTAAAGGTCCCAATGTGATGCACATCCTAAAGGTCCCAATATATTGCAGATCCTAAAGGTCCCAGCACACTGTGAGGGGGGCTGGTACCAGTTTGGGGGCTCCACAGCTCTTCCCCTGTGCTGGGATGTGCCCAGTCCTGATGAGTTTTGGGGTGTCAGGGGAAGCAGGGTGCGGTGGGCAGGAGTTGGGAATGAAGATTCCCAGCCCCTCCCTGCCCTTGGCTTCCTGCTGACCTTTCCTGCTGCTTTCCGGGTGTCTGTGGGCTGGGTGCTGTCCTTGCCATCCCCCAGCACCCACGGGGGCTCTCCTGAGAGGGGCTGTGGGGACAGAGAGGCTCCTGAGCTCTGCTGGGCGGCTGCTCTCCAGAGCTGGGGTGAGAGGGCAACCTCAGGGGAGTGCCCAAAATCAACACCCTTATCTCGCTGATGAATATTTGCCTTGGCAGCACTGCCGGGGGTTTGTATGGAGCAGCACGGTCCCTCCTCTGCTCAACCCATGGAGCAGCAGCTGATCCAGCTCCAGAGTGGACAATCCCATTTTTTTTGGCGTTTTCCTAAATGTCAGGAGAGTTTATCTGTGTTGGTGGCAGCTGTTTTGGGGCACATCCGAATACTGGCCCACAATGTGATGCACTGAGGGTGGTGTAGAACACCTGGATCTCCAAAGGAGAGGTAGGAGCTGTATTTTAGATGGGTGTGGGGAATTTGGGCATATTTTTCCAGCATTCCTAGGTATCCTAGGCACCTTCATTCTCTGTATTTTCCCTCTAAAATCAGCCAATTTTTGCTGAAACTTAGTCCAGTGTCACTTTTTAACAAATGCTCCCGATCTTTACAAAACTATCCTGGGCACTCCAGGGGTTAAAAATAATTCACTCCTTGAATTTTTCAGCTCTTAGTTAGACAAGAGATTATTTGGACCCACCAGGAAACAACGATTTGGGCAGAGTTCACTCTCTGGGTATGTTCTGCCTTATTTTTCCTAAAGAATTCCTTTTGTTTTGATTTTTGGAGCATGAGCAGGTCAAGTGTCATCCCTGGCTTTTCTTTTCTTTTCTTTTCTTTTCTTTTCTTTTCTTTTCTTTTCTTTTCTCTTCTCTTCTCTTCTCTTCTCTTCTCTTCTCTTCTCTTCTCTTCTCTTCTCTTCTCTTCTCTTCTCTTCTCTTCTCTTCTCTTCTCTTCTCTTCTCTTCTCTTCTCTTCTCTTCTCTTCTCTTCTCTTCTCTTCTCTTCTCTTCTCTTCTCTTCTCTTCTCTTCTCTTCTCTTCTCTTCTCTTCTCTTCTCTTCTCCTCTTCTCTTCTCTTCTCTTCTCTTCTCTTCTCTTCTCATTTTTTTAAGAAGGATTACAGTGCATTTAATAATGGAGATATTTATTGCTGGAGATGGAATTTTGCTCTGAGATTCCAGTGCTGGGTTTAAGTTCATTAGTTCTAAAACTCCACTTTTTTTTCTTTTCTCATTGCTGAGCACATCCTCACTGCGTTTTCTCCCTAACTGAAGCAGGAAATGGGGTTGGTTTGTAAATATTTGGTAAAAAACAATAGGTGTGTGCCCAAGAAGAGGAACTTGGTGTTGTCCCAAGTTCCTGGCAGGGCTTTTCCCTGGAAAAATCCGGGCAGGGGGATGAGGTGGGGACTCCTCAGTGCAATTCCAGATCTCTCTGGAGGTCACCTGCAGTTTGGGTTACAGAGGAGAGTAATTTATTCCTGTTTATTTTGGATTTGAGGAGCAAAAATCTCAGACCACTCATGTGGGGGTGCAGCAGCAGCTTTGGGGGGTGCTGGTCCATCCTCTGCACCCCAATCCTGCAGGTTTGGGGGTGCAGGCCTGAGCTTCCCCTCCCGAAATGCAGCGTGCTCAATGAATGGCAAAAAGTGCTTTTAAAAGGGGCTCGTGGAACACTTTGAAAATATTAATTAGTGTGTTGAAGCATTCTGCATAGCATATCATAGTAAAACTGCTCCAGGGGCTTGCTTGGAATGAATTATTAATATGAATCCCTCTCTCCCTTATGCTTCACACCCTGATTTTATGGGACTTGGCGTGGGTTGGGGTGTCTATTAGATTCACTTATTGCCTGTTTAGTGGGAGTACTTTGTAGGCTGCATCAAAAGGTCACTATTTTATTATTTTTTTTTTCTCCAGAATCCCAAATTTTAATCAGTGAAAAAGACTAAATTCCCCCAAATGTGGAAGGAGAGCTACGGAAAAAAACTAAATATAAAATGAAGAAAATCACCACGAAGCCATGATTGAAATAATTTTCTGTGGAGAAGGGGAACAAGTCCAGGCCTCAGGCCCAGGTTGGTTTAGGAACATCTCTGTGGGGTTTTACAGAGCTGGAATGGCACAGCCACGTGCAAATCCCACCTCCAGCCTCATCCAAACCACTCCAAGAAGAGCAATTCCACTTAAACACTTTTGTAATGTGTTCATGCTTCCTTCACAGCCATTTAGATGCCTCGTACCACAAGTAGGGAATTCATTAAATTCACAGAGCACAGCTCCTTTGCCCCTCTTGGCTTTACAATATCACAGAGCTGAACCTGTTAACCCAACACTGAAAGAGAAAAGCTGTGCTTAAAAAAAAAAAATTGTTTTGCAGCTCTTGAGGTCTGTTTTGATGAAGTCCCTGGTGTGCAAATATAAATAAATCCATAAAGTAATTTGACTTTTAATTCATACTTGGATTATGGAAATATTTGGATTTGCATGGCTGCTAGACTGAATTACAAAGGGGTTGGAGGGTCCAGTTTTCAGTCTTGGAAGAAAAGAAATAGGAAAATGCTGGTTTGGGAAACAGTGGCACCCATGGCAGAGATTGCCAGGGGGCAAAGGGTTGTGGCAAACCCCAGTTTGTTATCACAGAATCCCAGACTGGGTTGGGTTGATGGGAATTTAAAGCTGATCCCATTCCACCAGGGACACCTTTTGCTATTCCAGACTGCTCCAAACCCTCTCCAACCCAGCCTTGGGCACTGCCAGGGATCCAGGGGCAGCCACAGCTGCTCTGGGAATTCCAGCCCACCCTCCCAGGGAAAAATTCTTGCCCAGAATCCCACCAATATTTACCTTCCTCCACCTAAAACCATTCTGCTTCATCCTGTTGTTATCTCCACCCCTTGAAGGCCGAGCAATGCTGAAATTTGGGCTTTGCTCTCATCCCACATCCAGAATTTCCAGTGTCTGCAGCACTGGGCTGAGCACTGAAATGGAAGGAACATTTTTCCCCATAATATTAAACAAAAAAAAAAAAAGAAATGAGTAAGAAGTTGATTTCTGCCTCTGAAAATAGATGCTTAAAAATAGATCTGTGTGGCACCTTTGAAAGTCCAAGGAGATGGAGTTTAAGCTTCCTCTGCAAGGAGCAAAGGGAAAGAAGAAAGGAAAAGCTGCTCACAAACAGCAGTGACATTCTGGAAGCAGAGAGGTTTCAGTTTATTTATGGTGTTAAAAACTTCAGGCAGAGTCATCACTTTAAAAAGCAAATCGCAGAGTGAAAAATGCCAGTGAGATTATTAATAATGGCTTCTTTTTTTTTTTCTTTTTCTTCCTTTTTTTAAAAAATTTAATTAAAAAAGAACAAAAGGTGAGAGGCAGCATGTTCCACTGGAGTCTAATAGAGAGCATAAATCTGCACCATGTGCAGAAGTTTGACACAGATTTGCCTCTCTTGCTTTACTTCCCAGGAGTTCTGAGCTGCAATTCCTTGTTGATGACAGCTCGCCGCAATTATGACAGAAAGCAATCATTAGCATCAGCCCTTCCTTACTTTTTGGAGAACCAGCAGCTTTTTCATTTGTTTTTTTAAAAAAACAACAAAAAACTCCCACCCCACAATCCTGAGAACTCCCCCTGCTTTAGGAGTTTAGCTGGTGATGGATTTTTCTAAGGAAGGGATCATCTTACGCTTTCTCAGGTTGTGTTATTGGCTCTATGAAATGTCTTTTTTTTCTGATTTTTTTTTTTTTCCTCTGTTCCAGAGGAGAAATGTTGCCAGCTGATTAATATTTTAAGCATGTAGACAACCTGCAGACCTTGCTCTTGGACTCGGATTTCTCCTTTCTCCCCTCCCCAAAAACGGCTCCGCTGCTATAAACTCATTGTGCAGATTTCCAGCTCCCAGGTGAGACGTGATTATTTATTCACTCCATGTCACCAAAATTCAGGACAAATAACTCTAGGAAGAGTTCAGCAAACAGTTAAAACAATATCCCATGGAATCTCTGTGGGGTTTGCCTGAGATTTCAGCTCCTTGCTTAAAATTACGTGGGTCAGCCTTATGATGAGGGCAGGGAGAGGGAAAATCTGCTGCACTTCAGGCACTGAATTTTCGGTGTCTTTAAAGAAAATGCTGGTGGTGTTCAGTGCAACAACATCTAGGATGCCAATTCAGGGGTTTGGGTGTGTTCAAAGCAAGCTGTGGTGTGCAGTTCAGCTCCTCTGGATAATTCATGATTTGGTTTTGTTTTTTATTCAGATGAGGATTTCGGTATTCCACATGCTCAAATGTAAGCTGAGAAATGGAGAGTTCTGGTGAGAAAAAAAGAGATAAAGGAGTGGAAGGAGAACTTCCAGTGGCCTCTCTGTGCTGGCCAAGCCCCAAATCCACGATGGCTTTTTGTGGACCTCGAGGCTGGGTGAGAGGAGCCACCCCAAAATTGCACCCAAACCAGAAAGGTTGGTGTTTAAGCTGAAAAAACCCATCCTGACAGAGTTTTTCTCTGCTAAATTCTGCATTATTTCTCTTCATAGGACCATTTTCTCCTCCAATCACTTTTATTTTTTCACTGGGGCTACTTTTGATTCACATCTACATGACAATTTCACTGTGGATTACTTTGAATAAGCACCAAACCCAGCCTTTCATTTTCATCATTCCTTACTATTTTAATGTCCTTCTTCTCACCCCAGGTTTCTCCTGAATTGTTTGTTTGACTTTACTTTTGTTGAAATGCTTATGGGAATAACTTCTATAGCACAACAGACATGGTGAGTGCAGCAGAATAAATTCTGATTTAAAAATTAAAAGGAAATAGAGAATTTATTCATATTGAGAGTCCATAATGGCAACTAGCAACAAGAAAATGGCACTGTGCAGACTTTACATGAGTTCAGAAAGATAATTCTTCTGCCAGTGGATGTTAGGGAGATCTACAGTTCAGAAAAGGTGTAAATTAGAAAGGATTCAGAACTATAAAAAACATATTTATGGAAAAACTGGTTCTGCATCTTAGATGTTCTCACTTTCTTTTGGCCTCTTACATCTCTAATTCTGATTTTCCTCCTGTTCCCTGGTGAAATTCAGCAACTCCTCATCAACTTTCTGCCTTCACTGAGATCAGGGACCCATTTAGGTGCTCTCAACCTGGGCCTACCTGAGTTTTTCATCTGTAGGCAAGCTGGGTTTGTGCTCGTTTCAGTGGTAAAATCTGCATCTTAAATATTTGCAGAGTTCCCACACATCTGTTGTAAAACCACAGATGTGCCTCTCCGCAGATATATATACTTCGGTGTGATATATTGTGTTTTATAATTAAAATTTTATTGAATTTTAATATAAAAACAAATCCCTACATTAAAAATTAAGTAGAGAACAAACATGTGCGGTGCCAGGAGGATACAAGCTCCAGCGCGGTAGGACAACAACATCTGACCCATAAAAACCACCCTGCTTTACTTCTAAAATACCTTTGTGGCTGGGATATGTTATTGAGGTTCCAATATTTGGGAAAAATAATTTTGTTTTGCCATCACTTCCATTGAGGAATGGGGCAGCTTTTGAAATCCCTGTGTTAAACACTGGAAAACAAATGGATTTAAGCAGAGTGTGGCCTCCCACCCAGCAAAGAGTGTTTTTTGTGGGATAAAGTCAATATTTTTGAGCAGAATGAAGGAGTTTATTTCTTGCTGTGTCCAGGGGAGCACAAGAATTTGGATGCTGGAGATCTGAGCTTGAATCCAGGAATAACCCAGCCCTTATTGCACTCCTTCCCTGGGCAAAGGTAAGCACTGGTTAACCAGAGTAAATTACTCCTTGTAGAGTTTGTGTTGGGAAAGATGGAGAGACAAGAGCTTGGAGTGCCCAGGAAAGGGGGAATGGTTTGAAACCATTGGGATTAGATGGGATTTTGGGAAGGAATTATTCCCTGGCAGGGTGGGCAGGCCCTGGCACAGGGTGCCCAGAGCAGCTGTGGCTGCCCCTGGATCCCTGGCAGTGCCCAAGGCCAGGTTAGAGCAGCCTGGGACAGTGGGAGGTGTCCCTGCCATGGCAGGGATGGGATGGGATGGGATGGGATGGGATGGGATGGGATGGGATGGGATGGGATGGGATGGGATGGGATAGGATGGGATGAGATGAGCTTTAAGGTCCCTTCCCACCCAAACCATTCCATGAATTTCTATTTCTGTGACAATGATATCCTACAGCCCCAATATGAGACAGTTCACCAACAAGATTTAATCTTTGTACCACTGTCAGCTTGGGGGATAAAATTGCAGCATGGAGAGAATGAATGACCCAGCCTTGGTCAACAACAGGGACAAGCAGATTTTTGCTCTCCACCAATCCCAACTCATGGACACCACCTTGCTGTCCCTTTGCTGATCCCATTTTTCCCTGCTGAAAAGCCAACCCCAGCACAGGATGTGTGGGAGAAAACAGTGCTGAAATATTTGAATGCTGTTACATAAAGGGGCGATGAGCCTTTGCCTTGAACGCTGCTTTCATTTCCATTTCAAAAAAGGTACAGCTGAAGTCTAAAAAGTTCAGAGAGGGCTGATGGAAATGATTAGAAAGAGGGTGAGATGTGCGTGTGATGAGAGCCTGTCAAGTTGGAACATGAATTTCGTGGCTAACAAGGACGAAAATGGCAAAAATGTATCAGATAAGGAATATTTGATAGGGAATATCTCAGGAAGATGTTGAGGATGCCTTTTTTCCTCAGGTTTCTGCTGATATGAGAATCCAAAAAGATGTGGCAGGGCCCACAGCACAGGCTGGTGACAAGAGACAGGGCTTTGGGGTGGGATGTGGGATCATTGCCACAGGTGATGCCTTGGGAAGGGTGACCTAAAACAGAGACTGGACAGAGCTGGAGAATAAAGTAGGGATTTATTGAAAGGCCTTTAGGGTACACCTTGGGCAGGACAGGGCCTGGCCAGGGCTACACCCAAGGTGGACCCAAAATGGTCACAAAATGGCTCCCCAGTCATGAGGTCTCACACTTTTATAAGTTTTGGTCCATTTGCACATTGGGGTTGAATTGTCCAGTTCCAGCTCCAGGCTGTGAGCTCCCATCCTTCTTGTTCCTCCCTCCAGCCACCCTTGTTTGTGCTGTTGGGCTGAAAGTTGTCCTTGGTGTGCAGCAGGACAAGGATTTGTTTTGTGTCCCTGCTGTGTGCAGAGAGCTGAGTGACCCTGACTGTGAGCTCAGAGCTGCACCCTGGGCAGCACAGAGCCTGAAAATATGAAAGCTCAAACTTAAGGCATCAGAGAAATTAGAGACATTGGGAGAGTTTAAAGAATGAGGAATTAGAGGTTTGGGTAGCAATATTTACATTAGATGAGGTAAAACCAAGGGATAGGATTGTGGAGTCATTAAGGCTGGAAAAGATCTCCAAGATCATCAAAGCCAACTTTGATCTCATCCCACAATTCCCACTAAGCCACGTCACAAAATGCCACATCCACTCAGGTTTTTGGACACTTCCAGGGATGTGACTCCACCACAGCCCTGGACAGCCTGTCCCAATGCTTGACCACTTTTTCCATGAAGAAATCTTTCCTAATATCCAACCTGAATCTCCCCTGGTGCAGCTCCAGGTGGGGCCTCATTCCCCATCAGCTCCTGGGACAGAGGGAGGTGATTCCCAGAGCTGCACCATCCCTTTTGCTGTGTCTCCTGAATCTGTTCCAAGGCTTCTGGAAAAAAGTTGTCTTCAGCCCTCCCACATCCAGCAGCACCATCCTCAAAGGAGAAAACAGGCCCAGGCTTTGTTAAAAAAAATGTAAAATTTAACTTTTAATTCAGTTTCATAACCCACATCATCATTTTTTTCCCTGTTATTTGAGAAGTGAGGTTGGATTAACACCTGGGAGTTCCAGTGATGAGCAGAGCCAGGTGTGTGGTGGCTGCAGACTCCAGGAGCTGTGGGCAGGGATGTTCTGGAGGAGCACACCCAGCCCCACGTGCCCTGAACCCAGCCTGACTCTGCACCTCCAGCTTCTCCCACCCTCCCCAATTAAACCACTCAGAACTCATATTAAAGAGCTGTCCACAGCCCTGCAAATTGATTTATCCCCTGATGACAGTCCGAGCTGCTGCCCAAACTGCTGGAGAGGAAAAGGTCTTTAATTTAGGGGTTGTTTTCTTTCGTGCTTGTTCCTTTTCACACCGATTTTCTCTTGCTGTTGCTTCACAATTAGCTCAAGGTCACAAGTTTAGGAGGTATCACAGGGTGATCTCAGAGCTCCACTTGGCATAAATAATATTTGTGTTCCTGTTTGTTAAATGAATGGATTCAAATAGGATTTTATTAGAGTAATGAAGCTTTTTATTTATTTAAAAATAAGATTTTTCAAGGAGGATTGCTATTTTTTTTTAAATTATTAAATTATTTTTAAGGAATCTTTTAAAGGTGTCACTCCCCATGGCAGGGGTTTGGAATGAGATGATCTTTAAGGTCCCTTCCAGCTCAAACCATTCTTTGATTCTATGATTCACTGTTGTTATTTGTGCTCTGAGGATTTACTGAAAAGGAGTTTCTCAGGTTGGAAATTTATTGAGAGTATGAAGAGCTGATGGCTTCTATCTGGTGAAAAAAGAAGTATTTTCCTCTACTCACACGTTTACATTGGTGATCTGCAAACTCACCAACACATCTGAGCACACAGCTGAGTAATTCACCATTTACAGTTTAGAGAAATCCAGAATAAACCTGTGATGAAAGATTGGATTATTCACAGATAATCTACAGCTCTCCCAAACGATCATTTTATGACTGTGCAGACAAAAAAACTCCTGGCTTATTTTTGGATTGAAAAAAACCCCTCAAACCCTTCAGAAATTATTATTAGTAATTGTCAGGGACTTGTTTTGGAGGGGGTCTGTCCTTATGTTGTCACATGTCCCATTTACACTGGCACCAGGATATTGATTAGCCACAAACGAACTCTACTTGTGATTATTTCACTGCAAAGGAGCAATGAAAAGAAAGTAAATAAACAAATTTGGAGGTCCATAGATACTGTTTTGGTAAGCCTACAGCAAGATAATTTACAGATAAAACAGAAAAAAAAAGGGTGATAATTTTAATAGATGTTATTTTGGTACAGCTTATATTTAACTTTTTTCACTATCAAACAGTGTGAGGGAAAATTAAAGTTCAGTGAATTAAAATTAAAGTTCTTTGAGCTAAATATTCATATTTGGATGTTGATAGAAGGCAGGGAAAGGGACAATTATCATCCCTGCTCTGTCAGTGCTCTTCTGTGCTGATGTTTCACTTCACTTCCAGGAAAATATTCCTCAGCTCCAGCTGTCTTAAATCAGAGCTGAGGAAAAGCCCGATGAGTTATCTCAGTGTCTTCAAGAAAACTCTCACTGCTAATAGAAAATAACAACCTTCAGACAGCACTTTTTATACCAGACTGTAAAATTTAATCGAGGGTTTTATCTTGCCATAGAAATTTGTTTTTTTTTTTTTATATAAAAATCCCAGGAAACATTATTATTTCTGTTCAGTCCTTTTTTTTTTCCTAAGGAACGGCTGCAGAATTGACTCCTTTTTTATTTAGATACTTCCAGGAGCTGCACCTGTTGAATGACACAGGACTCTTCCAAGGGTGAAGTTAATTCCTCAGGAGGTTTGGCAAAATCCCAGCCCTCCTCATGATGTTGAAGATGATTCTCACATCTAACAGAACCTTGGGGAAAAAAATTAAGAAATTATATTTCCTAGGAACTTGGTGAGGAATACACCACCTCTGCCACTCCCTGATGCAGGAGGGTGGGAAACTGCACCCCATCTGGGGAATTTTTTGGGAAACTCCACCCCATCCAGGGATTTTTTGGGAGGATGGAGCCTGTAGAGTTGATCCACCTCGTTCAGCATCCGAGGGAGGATAGCAGGAGCTGCCTGGGATAATCCCAGAGGATGCCCTAAACGCTCGTGTGTTTTGCAGCACTTTGAGGCTTTTTTGATGCTTCTAAGGAGGAGGCAATTAGCTTTTCAATGATAAATAAATTAGAGATAGTTGATTTTGCCGTTCACACATTTGTTTTCTTGGCTTTCATGAGGGACTGCAGCCCTGTTTATGATTTTCTTAGAAGTTTGAGAGACTTGCTTTGCTTAGTGACAAATCCTCCCCTCTAGGCAGCACAAGGTAAAAAAAAAAAAAAAAGAGGAAAGCAAAGATAGTGGGAACCTGCAAATGGCCAACGTGTCTGCAGGGAAGGGAATCCCCTCAGGACTCCCAGAGGTTTGGTTTGTTTCCTGGCTGTTTATTTACGTAATTAGAGCTCGTAATTCCACACAACGCAAAGGGAAATAAGAAGCAGCAACAAAAGGAATCGCGGAAAAGCGCAGGCAAAAATCAGTTGGTTGTGCAGGACTGGAATAAGGCTCTGGTGGAACTTCAAGGGTGGCTTTGGCTCTGCAGGTGGTGGTCACCAGCTGGTCTCCAGCCTGGATGGGACTTCATGAAATCATGGAATGGTTTGGGTTGGGAAGGGACCTCAAAGCCCCTCCAGTGCCACCCCAGCCATGCCAGGGACACCTCCCACTGTCCCAGGCTGCTCCAAGACCCAATGTCCAACCTGGCCTGGGACACTGCCAGGGATCCAGGGGCAGCCACAGCTGCTCTGGGCACCCCGTGCCAGGGCCTGCCCACCCTGCCAGGGAACAATTCCTGCCCAAATCCCATCTAAAATTATCCTCTTTCAGCTCTAAGCCATTCCCTGTGTCCTGTCCCTGCAGCCCTTGTCCCAAATCCCTCTCCAGCTCTCCTGGATCCCTTTTAGGCCCTGGCAGGGGCTCTGAGCTTTCCCTGGAGCTTCTCCTCTCCTTGCTGAACAATCCCAATTTCATCACTTGTCATCACCCAAATCCTGTGCAGAGATTTCCTCCACCACCACCAGGCACAGCTGAGGGAGAAGCTCCCCAGTCTGTGAAACCATTGAGATGATCAAAACCCATGATTTAGAGAGTGACATCAAAAGATTTGCAATATAAGGCTTGATAATTCCCTTTAACTTAAATTTGGTAATTATTTTGTTCATTCCAACTTGGTACTCATATCCAGTTAGAAAAGTTTTCCTATGGTTTCAGTTTCAAGCAATTCCAGGAGGTTGGCAGGGGAGGTAAGGGTAATTCCACCACCAACCTGGAGCTGCTAACAGGCTAAAATTGTTCTATTTGAGAGAATTTTTTTGCTTCAGGACAGAAAGAAGCTGAAAAAAATACTTAAAGTAGCAAGAGTGTGGCTTGGACTTTGTACAAAAGAAAGAATAAAACACTTGTAAAAAGCAAAATCCAAGTAGAAAGAAATACTCTGCATAGTCATGTTAAAAGGGAGGTGAGTAAGGTCAAGGATAAGTTTTGTTTTGAGAACTGTGCTGCTGAGGAGTGCAAAAAATAGCAAATAAGAAAAATGTGCCTTCTTTTCTATCTCCCCCTGAATGGAGCACAGCATTCTGTGGAAGGTCAGTCACTGGGAAGTGATTGGGGGTGATGGAGGCAGGTTCACGTTGCTGCACAGATCATTTCAGTCCCATTCTGCACGAGCAGTGGGGGCGAGGCTGTCCCAGCTTTGTCCCTGGCTTCATTTCCATCACACCCAGCACTGCCAGTCTGGTGTGGGACATCACATCAGACATTGGATTAGAGCAAGGAAATAAGGGCAGCAATAGCCTGGCCACCGGGGCACTCCAGGCAATCAGAGCAGCCCAGCCACCCTCAGCTGAGACTTATAAACTGCAAGAAGTGGGGAAAAGTCATTTCTTTCCTTCCTAGGAAAAGCTTTTATCCGTGTGTGTGTGTGTGTGTGAGGGGGGAAAGGAAGCACAGCCAGAGCTGTTCCAGCCAGCCAGGGCAGGATGGCCGTGGATCCTCGGCTCTGAAACTCTTCCTGACACCTCCCAGGGACATCTGCTGGGTCTTCAAAAGGTGGAACAGGTGTGTCCACACTGCAACAGGCTGGGAGCAAAGTGAGTAACACAGGAGTGACTTCCAAGTGGTTTCTCCTTGTCCAAGAGGGGCGTGGAAGGGCTGGTTGGGCTCAGTGCTGTGGGAATAAATATCATTGTGTAGATGATGGTACAGAAAGTAAGCAAAGACTAAGGTGGAAAATGAATTGGAGCTGTCTGGAACTGGATGATCAGAACTAGTTGCACTGTCAGAAATGAAATTGCAGAATCACAGGCTGGTTTGGGTTGGAAGGGACCTTAAAGACCACCTTGTTCTGACCCCTTGCTGTGGATGGGGAAGATGACAGGCACCTGCAAAGCTCTGCACATCTCCTGATGCTGACTAAAAAGAGAGACAAGAAAAAAAAAATTAAAGAAATCAAAAGATACAATCCTCATTGTGAAAGTCAGACCAGTCTCAAAGTGCTTAACTCAGAGTTCAAGTCCCTCAGCCCCTCTTGAGGGTGGGAGGAAGGAGCTTCCCACATAATTTGGGAAGGGCAGGACCATGGGAGCTGTGTCTGTTTGCCAGGCCTGTAGTGAGCACCTTGCCTGACATTAAGCAGAGGCAATAACTTTGTGATGACCTAAATTCATTTAAAAAAGAATTACTGATGTATATATTCAGGTCAATAGCGCTTTCCCCAGGTTTCAATAATCGGATCAATTATCTGAATCCAATAAAATCTTATTAAAGAAATTCAGAATTATCTTTAGAATAGCTGGCCTTGTAGTCCCTGAGTAGGTTACAAAAACTGCTGTGAAGAATTACTGTGACCTACTTTCTGGGTGGTACAGATATCATTATCATATCAGAGGTGCAGGCTGATAAGGCTACATGACTTCCATCTCTTATTGAAGAGAGTTTGGCAAAAAAACTCACACAAAACTTTAATCTAGCTCTCCGAATTATTTTACTTTCCTAAGCATCAGCTGAAATTTGAAAAGTCAAAGCATTGCACGTGAAGAAGCAGCTATTGAACGAAGTGAATGAGGTAAAGCCAACAGGGTGATGAATGTTTAAAGCACCTGGGGTGGGGATAAATTTGTTGTTGTTGCAGGTCAGGAATGCTTGGTCAGCCCAGCTGACCCAGGGGCACTTTGCACCTCCTTCCACAAAGTGAGGACTTGAATCCCGAGGCAGAGGAGGAATTACAAAAAGCCAATGTTTTATTACCAAAGCCAACGGAAAACCTTCCAGCCTTCTCTCTGCCAGGTGAGATGTTTGGTTATTTCATGGCTTCTGAGACAACCACTTTGTTAAAATGTGGCTGGAAACTTCCTTGTGTTTCTAAGCTGTTTTTTGATGGGGCAGCATTTGCAGATCTGTGCTGGGGAATCAGGCTGTGCTGGGCAGGATTGTCCCAAGGGCTGCAAAAGCAGATTTTTGGTGTCTGGTACCTCTGAAGTAAACCTGACCTCCACTCTGGTTGTGTCTGAAAGAAGTGTTTCCTTAAAAAAAATACCTTGAGATTTGTCAAGGCTGCAGTTTGGAGCTGTGAAAGACAGCGGGGATTTAACTGGGATTGCAGTGGGCTCAGAGTGACTCTGCACTGGTGTTTCTGGCATGGCACCCGGTTTCTCTTGATGCCTTGGGAAGGCTGACCTGAAACAGAGACTGGACAGAGCTGGAGAATAAAGTAGGGATTTATTGAAAGGCCTCCAGGATCCACCTTGGGCAGGACAGGGCCTGGCCAGGGCTGCACCCAAGGTGGGCCCAAAATGGCCCCAAAATGGCTGACCCATCACAAGGTCTCATATTTTCATAAGTTTTGGTCCATTTGCACATTGGGGTTGAATTGCCCAATCCCAGCTCCAGGCTGTGAGCTCCCATCCTTCTTGTTCCTCCCTCCAGCCACCCTTGTTTGGGCTGTTGGGCTGAAAGTTGTCCTTGGTGTGCAGCAGGACAAGGATTTGTTTTGTGTCCCTGCTGTGTGCAGAGAGCTGAGTGACCCTGACTGTGAGCTCAGAGCTGCACCCTGGGCAGCACAGAGCCTGAAATACAGGAAAGATAAAACTTCAGGCATAATTTCTCCCCTGAAGGGGGAACCAGTAAAGGAGGGGCAGGAGGTATGTGGCCAGCTGCTTTTACCTCAGCTCTGCCCCATCCGGCTGGAGGTGTGGAAGATGCTGTGCTCCTGTGAGAAGCATCACCATTCCCACCACAGGGGGTAAGGAGCTTCTCCCAGCTGTGCAAACACAGAATCCCTCTTTGGTGGGGTTGCCAGAGAGGTGATGCCAACACGTGAGGTCAGAACTGTTTCGAGTGCAAACCAGTGGAGATGGCACTGGGAACAGTCCCAGGAGTGCAAACCAGCAGAGATGGCACTGGGAGCACTGGCAGGAACACAAACTAGTGGAGATGGCACTGGGAGCACTCCCAGGAGTGCAAACCAGTGGAGATGACACTGGGAGAACTGACTGGAGCACAAACCAGTGGAGATGGTACTGGGAGCACTGGCAGGAGCACAAACCAGTGGAGATGGTACTGGGAGCACTCCCAGGAGCACAAACCAATGGAGATGGCACTGGGAGCACTCCCAGGAGTGTTCACACCCCTCCTGTGCCACTCAGGCCATTCTCAGCCACCCTGGGCACCCTTCACCCACCCACCCACGGCTTCAGGCCCGAGCAAAGGCGGCAGAGGCGGCTGTGGGACCCCCACACCACCGGGCAGTGAGCATATCCAGGACAGGATTTTCCATGAGTTAATTGGGAAGCAGAGGCTCTGGGAGCCTGCTTGAGAGCGCTGAGCAATCCCAGCTGCTGCTTGGGCCCCGCTGGCGCAGCCCAGCCGGCAGAGCCAGGCCCTCCTCCCTCCCAGCCCTGGGCTTTGATCTGGCCCCCATCAAACCCAGTTGGGCCCCAGTAGGGTGGTGGGAGGCAGCGGGAGCCGGTGGTGGCGTGTGGCTCAGGGCAGCCACCTTCTCTCCACACAGACCCGCTGGCCCCCGACCGGCGGCGGGACATCAAGGCAGGGCCGAGCGACGAGCGCCGTTAATTAGGAGGCTGAAATTATAATGTTGCGTTAAAGAACAAAGAGTCTCCAAAGGAAAAATATGTGCCGCATATCTGACAAAGATAAATTGGATTATTCAAAATATTCCTGATGAAATGTTACATTTTGCAACTAATTATCAATCTGTTTTATCTCAGGACCAGCTGGGCATTTTTGTGCATGCAAGACCTGCCTTACCAATGATCTTAAGATGTCACTGTAGCGTTTACATCTTTTATTTCAAGATTTAAATAACTAGGAAGTAGCTAATGTAATTCACTGCTGAGAAG
Organism: Acrocephalus scirpaceus scirpaceus; assembly: GCA_910950805.1. NCBI lineage: Eukaryota > Metazoa > Chordata > Aves > Passeriformes > Sylviidae > Acrocephalus > Acrocephalus scirpaceus. Next base: position 60,956,474 of record OU383781.1, read on the forward strand.
AAAGGCTAGTTAGTTGAATGCTTTCCAAAGTGATCTTCTCCTAATGAACTTCTCTGGACTGTGAGTAATGAGGCTTTATTCAAATAATGTTTAAGAAAGGTTTTTATAATGTAATTTTTTAAAGAAAGAGAAACATTTAATGCACATAAAATATCTTTATTAATCCTATACTGCCTCATGTAGCATTAAAGCATTGTGAATATTTGGTTTTGTTCCTTCTGAATGTTCCTTTTGTGATGAACAGGTTGTAGCAGCAATGGAACTAGAGAAACTGGGCAATTATCTCATAAATGTTCAATGAAATATTACAAATTACAGCCTGACATGATTACAGAGCCATTTTGCTGTAAAAGCATTTGTTGTTTAAGTATATTTATATACCACAGTGGTCTGTATTTCCACTGGTCCCTACTCAGACACTACTCCTATGTGCAAGCACTGAGCTTTGCTACCTCTGCTGTAGCTCACCTTCGGGACAGCTGTGCTGAGATTAATCTGCTGGAGGTGTCATAAAAATGTTCTTTTGAGTGTGATTTTGTGGTAGTTTTCAACTGGAATAGGAGTAGATACCTCATAGGTTCCCTACAACAGCAGTGCTCTGCAGTATTCTGGATTCTTCGTGAGGTTATGAAGTTCTCCTGGAAGTGTTCTGGCACGATTTGCTTTTATGGCACTGAACAGACAGGGTGGCCAAAAAAAAATTAAGAAATGAAATGTTTTAAAATAATGTCTGCTTGGCCAATTTCTAGGAAGGGATAACCTCAAATGTATTTGAGCAAACCTCCTTAATTTTGATTAATGAATGAAATGGCATCACTGAGTATGGGCTGATCTCATCCTCCCTAAAGGTTGACTCTCACTGCTTGCAGGACCTGACTGATAACACCCCATGATCACACATTTCTGAATTTGGCTTTATTTACAGCAGAATATCAGCTCAAAAAGGACTTCACTTCAGATCTTGAATTTTTCTGCTTCTATCTCTCAATAGTTAGAATTTAAACACTATATCCAGCCTATATTCAAAGTTTTCCCAGAAAATAGGAGCTGAACTGGAGGAGACTTTAACCTGTGATACACGGAGTAAAACCAAAGCAGTTTGCTCAGCCCATCATTTTTTCCTCCCCCTTCTACTGAGTAAATTTTGTCCCACCTGATGATAATTTTAACTGTTCAGAGTGGGTTCTGCTTCATTTGAAGGAATGAATTCTTCATTTGTAGAAATGAATTCTTTCTACCTTTTAATCAGGGTCTTCCCAAAGCTGATCAGTGCATTCCCTGCTTTTCCATGCTCTATCAAGGCCTGATCCTGCTAAGATCAGGAGGTGCTTGGCACGCTGACCTTCTCCCAGAATTTCTGCCAGTTAGGAATGGTCAGCACCCGGCAGGATTTGGCCCTTGCTTTGCACAAAAACCTCCCTCAGTTTGAATGTTTCATAATGTATGTTTAAACAGTCGCAGCTAGCAAAGAACTTTGATGAGGCAAAGGGGTAATTGGATTTTCTTGTTCTATAATTAAAAAGGTATATATTACATCCACATTAATACCAAAAGAGTTCATCATGATCAGTGTTATTACAATGAATACCAAAGGATTTAACAGTGATTGGCCACTTAGTTTAAAGGGTACCTGAAATCATTAAATTGTATGCTGGAGGGCTTTTGAAGGCCTGTTGGATCTCCTGCCACTCCATTTTTTTTTACTCCTGGCCTGCAATGTGAGGTTTACTTTTACAAAGTAGGAGCAACAGGGTGATCATTTTCCTTTATTATTCCCTTATTGACTTCCAGTTAATTTTAATCTTTGCATTAAGTGACCTCTATTAAGCTTGCCAGGTATCTGATTACTCCGCCAAGGTTGAGACCAGAAGGCGACCTATGGCACCACATCAATTGTCCTTCACAGAAGCCCTTACTGTTAATCAAGAGAGGAAGATTAAAGGAGATCAGAACTATCAGCCTGCAGTGAATTTTGCATTTGAATACACCTTTCTACCGGTGCGTGTGTATTGTCCTAGAAAAAAAACAAATACGAGCTCTTAGGAGCAGCTTCTGCTCAAATCTCCATTGAGAGGAGTTCTTAAGGCAATGTGGTATTTCCAACCTTAGTTCTACCCCATTCTTTAATATGTTTGTAAAATTCTAAATTAGATAAATTTTAATATATCTGTAAAATCCCTAAATAAGTTTTCTCATGTTTGGTTCGAACAAACAAAACTTTTTTTTTTCCCCGCAATCCTAAAATGCTCACATTTAATTTTGTTCAGTTCTATGTAGGTATAAATGAGACTAATTAACTCTCATTCTTAAAATCACAGAATCTTTTAGGTTGGAACAGACCTTTAAGATCATCGAGTTCAACCATTAAACCCACTCAGGTTGTTGAATAGGTTAGAGTTGACTCTTCATCAGCACATGAATGTTCACACTTTGAGGCAGTTCCTTGCTGGTTGGTCTTTGCAGAATTCCTTTGGGAGAATTCAGAATTTAGGGTTTGTAGAATCCCTAAATTTGTATCGGTTTGTGCATTTTCATGTGGTAAATCCCAGTGACTCCAATTAATTAAACCATAACTTTATTTGTACAGAATAAATTTTGGTCAAATATTCATTTTCTTGTATCTCATTATCTGAATATATTTTGGAACTTTGCCTGAAATTCTTAGTGACAAAAATTCTGAAATTATTGTTGAAAGCTACAGTGTGGATCTAGAAAAGATATAATAAATTTATGTAAAAATAAATGTATTGATTGATCCCTGATTATAATTGTGCTATTATACATTAGGTTTCTGTAGTTTAAAAATTTCATCTCTTCTCTTCAAACGATTTCATGTACATGGCTTCACCTTTGATCATCTACAGAAGTAAAATAACCCTTGAAATTAAAAAAGGAGGTAGGCTGGTGCTAAAATCAGAGTTTTAGTGCAATCAAGTATTTGCAAGGTCAACTACTGCAGTCTAAAATATTCTGAACTAGTTCTGAATATATCAAATTAATAAATATATTCATAGAGGGGAAAAAAAAGTGAAAATTAACCTCTTTCTAGCTAAAGAATCTGACAGGTGCTTTAAAAAGAGAGCTGATCTTTTTGGGAGGTATTTTCAGGACCTAAAAATCCTCTTTTTCCTTTTTCCCAGCATCCCCATCCTGCACAAATCCTGCCAAGCTTGGACAGTTTGTTCAGCTTTCCTAGGAGCTTGTGGAGCTTAATTTCACTGCAGGGGATCCCAAGAGCTTTTCTCTTTTTTAATCAATTCTACCTGCACGAACTTATTCTTAATATAAAAATGACCAGTTGGAACATGAGAATGTCATTTTATTGGGATTCAGGTCAATAATTGTATTTATTTCCTTGACAGAAGAGTCACCTCCAACATTCAGTAATTTGATCATTGTGCTTAATTCATAAGAAAATTGGACTAACCCAACTCAGAAATGCTTTTGTTCTGTGGTTAACTCCTGTTTTTAAATAGTTTTATGATATATTTTTATGATCTACTTTCTCCAATTAGACAGAAAAGTTGCCCAGCTCTTCAGCTCTCCAAGGGAAACTGGGAATGATTAAAAAAATCATGTGTTGATGCATCTTTACGACTTAAATCACCGCGAGCGTATTTGTAACTTTTAAGGCACTGAGCATCTGTTCTTCCTCTTCCAGGCTGTGTAAACAAAAGTGCTTTGGCTTCCCCTAAAATATCACTTTTTTTCTTTTTATTTACAAGTCCAACAGATGCACCGTGGTCAATGACAAGGCATCCTGGAGCCCGGCAGCTCGGCTTGTTCCAATCAACTTCCGCGGGAGCGGGATCGCCAAGGGATCGGCGGGAGTCGGGAACAGCGTTTAGCACTTTGCTGACCTTGAGTCCACCTTTTCAAAACCCCTTCTGGAACCAAGATTTTTTCCAGCCATTTTCAAGTGATTTCTTCCACTTTCTCCAGAGACTGAAACACTTGATTGACCCGTGATGTTCAGTGAAATTCTTGCACTGGGAAGGAAAAAATGTTGGTAGTCCTAGACATGAAAATGCTCGTGAACTTTTTCTTTTTTTAAATCTTCAAGAAGTTTTCAGTGTAACATGTGTCCAGAGTGTTTAACAACAGGTATTTGGGATTTCTTTTCATTGTGAAGGGAGATAGAGAAGCAAACATGAAAAATAGATATTTAATTTTAAATGTATGATTTTTTTTACCTTTTTTAGCCTTGTAGATACCACTTTGTCTCACTTGAGACTTGCTAATAACCAGGAAATTATTACTGAGAACTTCTGAAATGACATCAAGTAAAAAATTAAAGGATGTGAGGAGACTTTTTTTAAGAAATAAAAGCTTTTAGAGCTGAGATCGTGATAAATTATTTCTCAGCATTCCTTAGAAAGAATAATGGAGCTGAAGTTTGTACTGTGTGTATTGTGTTACTTGATAAATCTCTGGCTCACAGTACCTACATGAAAACAGGACTCCCCAAAGACTTGTCAGGACTCTATGTTAAAAAGTTCGCACAAGGAAAGAGGGTTTTTTATTTCTAACTCGCTATTGCCTCTTATATTTTTGCTTAAACTTGGTAGACGTTTTGTGGCATCAAAAAATAAGATCTTTCAGCTTTAAATTTTGAATCAGTCCGTGCTGAATCAACTGAGTGGTAGAAACAAGTCATGATAGATCACTTTTCTCTGTTAGAAAACCAGGGAAAAGAAAACAAAAAGGTTTCTTTTTACCAAATTACTCAAAAGTATTTTTTTAATATCTGAAGTTTAACCCTACTTTGAGGAATTTACCTATTAATTATTTTCCAAATGGCATCAGCAAGAAATATAGATGATAAACACACCAAATAAGAAATTCTGCAGCAGTAAATGTTTTAGGATTTGTATCATGGGTAATCATGTTTGACCTTATCTTGCTAATTTGCTATCTTAATTAATTAGACAGAAAATTTCTCTGTTGAAATGTACCAAAGCAACACCCAAAAATGCAACTTAATTGCACTGAAGCACAATTTTCTCAAATTCTACATCCTGAAAGCTTTAACTCTGTAAGTTTCCTCATATCCCCCTTTATAATAATCCCCTGGACTGGAGTTAGGTTTTGCTTTGTTTTTTTGTGTAAAAAAAGTGGGACCAAACCCTGAATTAATGAAAGTTGAAGATGAACATTTGGAAGGTAGGTATGTAGGGCTTCATTTATTTTAAGAATTATTTTTTGAGACTCCATTTGTTTATTCTGGATAATTATCCTGGCTGGATGAATTATTGCTTCCTAGGGATCCATCCAAGTCCTGGGGGTTGCCCTTGGCCTCTGGGCACCAGTGAATTCCAGTGTTAATTTTATTGAGCCTTGGGATTTCCTCCTCCTGGTCACTTTTCCCTGGAACGTGTAGGGCCTCAGCTGCACCAGATCTCTCCTGCAGCACGTGGAACGGGGCATGGCATGGACAGCATCTATAATTTAATTGTACAGCCTGAGTGTTATTCTCTAATCCCCTTGCTCTGCTGTGTCAGAAAGCAGGGCTTGATGGTCTGGCTGAGTTTCCACGTTCCAGAGGTGATACTGGGTCAGTTTTAAAAAAAAAAAGAGATGAGAAAAAAAGGAAGCTGTACAGTTGCAGAGCAGTTCTGTGCTAGAGGCAAGTTCAGAGTGGTGGAGAGAAAGAGGAGTTTTATAGCTCAGGAGAAAATCCTATATCCATCCCAGCCCCGGACTAGGATTCAAGTTTAGAACCACGTGGTACAAAAAGTTGTGCAGCCTTTGGTTTGCTGTTTAATCTGGTTGCTCATCTATCAAATGAGGATATCGACTCTGATCTCTCACAATCTCCAGCGAGATTTTTAGGGGTATATAGGAAACACCTATAGATCAGTGAGCTCTGCAGAGATTCCTTAGAGTGCAAAATGCTTTTAAATGGTGCAGCAGTCTGCTGGGCTGGGCTGTGTTTAAGGGTTGGTTCACCTAAAGCTGCTCCCTGTTTTGTGCAGAGGTGCTCCGGGGCTGGCCAGGCTGCCTTGCAACAGAGCTGGCAGAGCCTGCTGGAAAACAGAGCTGGAAAAGTCAATGCAGCTCTTGCTCAGGTTAAAGGGAAGATTGCATTGTTATACCTTTAGTTGTAATTCCGAGGGCCACTCCAGTTCAATGCAGGCTGTATTAATGTGCATCACTTATCCATACACGGAGTCAGTCAATGACTGCATTGATCCAGGGCTGTGTTTTCTTTCAGAGGATGCTGCAATGAGGCAATAGAAATCATTAGGGCTTGTGATATTGAAATCCTCTTGGTGCTGGCAGACCTGGAGCTCACATTTCACATACTGTTGCAGCAGCACAAGAGCAGTCATGCCTGGAATTTCGAGTGAAAGTTTCTGTTTATGTTTTTTTTGTCGAGTGAATCTGCTCTGTTTTGTTCCTTTCACTTGTACTCAGGTTATCTTGCTGAGATATGTTGTGGAACTGCAAGCTGGTCTAGGCCAAGGTGTCCATGCCCAAGGCAAAGGGTGGGACTAGAAGGGCTTGAAGGTCCCTTCCAAGCTAAACCATTCTGTGATTTGATGGTTTTATGTACAGGATGTGATCTCCTCTTCGTGTGTTGAATGTGATTCTAGGAATGATGTGGCTTGGTCAGACTGGCCTTAGAGATCACCTTGTTCCAACCCCTTCCATGGGCAGGGACATCTTCCACCAAACCAGGTTGCTCAGAGCTCTGGAGTTTCCTGGTAAAACCCTCTGAAGGTCTTAAACAGCTCTTCCAAAACCTCAAAATTTTTCAATATCCTCTTCTTGAGGTCTTTCATCATTTTAGTTGTCATCACAAACATTAAAGAGGGAGACACGGCTTTTGAACTTTAGCTTCCAAGCTTTTGCAAATGGCTGGATGTTTAACAGAGTTCCAGACTTGATACCTTGTTCATTAATAACAGTAATCTGGTTATTGCAAAAATGTTCATGAGCCCTTCTTCAGAGGGACAATGCAGAGGCACAGGGAAGAAAATATTTCTAGCTGCAATCTAAGCAAAAAGAGTCTGTTACAAGTAGAAAACAGAAGGAAACAATGTGACTCTGGCTGACATAATGCAGTGGAGTTTCAGCAATCTGCAGCCTCATTATTGTCAAGTTCTTTAGGATATTCATAGAGGGAGAGGGGAACAATGACACACAGTCAGAGGCATGAATAAGACAACACTCAAAAAGCTGCAAGTTTAATTTGGAGAATACGGCCAAGGAAGAAATGGCAGCAGGGAAAACAAGAAGAAATTTGGAGAACACTCCCCCAGTCACCCAAGTAAACCCCCACTAAATACACCTAGTGACCTGTGCTCATAAATCCGTGTGCAGGAAGGGCAGTTGTCAACAGGTCGTTCCAATTTTCAAATGAGGTTTGTCCGTGCAGGTTTTCTTCACACCTCTCCTGATGGCTGCAGGATTAGGGCTATAAAAAAAAAGCAGGTCATGGAAACAAATTGGAAAATGCCAACCCTCCCTCCAGCTTCAGGTTTCCTTTTGAAATGCTGCTTTAAAAACAAAAAAATCTCCCGAGGAGATCATTGGTGAATTGAGGGATGGAAGAATTGGAGTATGGATGCTTTAGGAAATGTGTCAGGCTTTTGGGAGGTTATGGAGCTGATTCAGCTAATCTGGATGTATTAGGGGAAATCTCCCTGCTCTACCCCACCTGAGCATGGCAAATATTCCTTTCATTTCCTGCAGCGGACCTGAAGACGTGTTATGAGGTGGCTTCTTCTGGATGATCCTGAGGTAAACAGAAACTTTATAAGAAAAGCTGTTCTTCATGGAAACCCCCCTGCAATCCCGAGGACTTTTGGATAAAGTTTTGATAACACTGGTAAGGAGCAGAGTGTTACTGAAGGCGGAGGCGTTCAGGTGAAAGCCTAACCCCAAATCTTGACTCTTTGTTGCTATTAAAGACCTCTTGGCACTTTTCACAAGAGCAGAGGTGTGAGCCCTGGTGTCCTGGCCAAATTCCAGCTTGGGTAATTAAATTCTGCTCTCCTAAAATCCCCCCTGTAGCTCCAGCCGAGTCCAGGATTCCTCATTTCCTCCGCGAAAGCGCGGCACAGAATTGCTTTGTGCTGGTAAACAGCTGCCACAGCTCACCCCAGAGGAATTGCTGCAGTTCAGCCCTGAATCTCTCTCTGTCTCTCCCTCACACACACACAGGGCAAAGCGTTGCCCCAGAGCACCCACGAGCATCCCTCCTCCCTGGAAATGTGGGATGCAGGAATTATGCAGGGCACAACCAACCTGCCAAGCAAGCCTGCACCCCATTCCCCTCTCTTAGCCCAATATCATTAAACCCTGCTCAACTTTAGTGGCTCTAGCCTAAAAACACCTTGCTGTTTCTGAAGAGCTGGGGAGATAAAGTGTTGCTGGTGCTGCTCCCCTTGATTTCTGGATATTGGTCATTCCTGGTAAATGGTTTCATTTTCTTTGCTGAGGAAGAAATCTTGAGTCCACTTCTACTGGGGCTTGTTAAGCTGTTGCCTTGGGGGCCAGTTGATCAGTTGTTAAGTAGTAAGCAGCTTTGGCAGGCAACAGGCGTAGGATCCCCTGCAGCTACTCCAGCCTGCCCATCCTATCATTCTTCAGAGAGGGAGCCAGGGTATTGTCTTAGAAGTGCAATAACGATAAAATAAGAGGCAGAACCTCTTCATTCCACTTTGCATGCACAGGTATTTTAGTAAACGCCATGACATCTGGAGGGACAAATATAGAGAGAAATATTTACTTGTCAACAGTGGTTGTGAAAGTCCAGGTGAGGATTTTTTACAGATTTTTTTTCCTTTTTTTATAATAAGTCAGGGGCTCTGAGTGAAAAGGCTGAGAATTGGGGCAGCTGTACTGAGAGCTCCTCAGCTGTTTGTCCTGGCTGTTATCAGCTTCAATTCCTCATGAAAAATTATGGGAAAATATGGCAGAAATCCTGGCCGCAGAGAGCCAGGCTTGGTGTAGGGTAATCGAGACACACTTCTATTTGACAGTAAGGAAGTTCTTCAGTTATAATTGTTTTGAATATTGCTATTACTTTATTCTTATTTACTGCCGTAATCATTGTGTTATATTTGCCTGAAAGGTGTGATAGTTTCTAAGCATTGGGACAAAAATAAAAGCCAGCTTTGTCATTTCTCTATCTCAGAAGCATTTCTGTGCTAGCAGAAATATCTATTTTCCAATCTTTGTGCACACTGAGAAATTTCATCCTGTCTGATTTTTCCTTAGCTAAGTACACCGGGAATGATTCAAAGCAAGCTCGACAGATTCCTGCTTTTCACATGCCAGTAGGGTTTTTTAAAATGTATTTTATGCTGGGCTTATTTTGTTTGGTTTTTTGGTTGACTGAATTACCCATATTCCTTGAAATGGTGTTTAGTAATTCTCAGCGACTGCAGAGATGCCTACTGGGAAGTGGTCAACGGATCACAACAAACCCCACTGACTCCGGGCTCTCCTACTGCTTTAACTCAATTGCACTTTCTTATCCGAAGCCACATCTCTTAGGAAAATCCCAGAAATGCTGTTTGCCGTGAAGCATGGTTTTAATATTATCACAGCTATTTGAAAAGACAAAAGATTAGAAAGACTATTTGGTGCTGAAGGAAGAAATAGTTTCAAGGGATGGATTTGCCACAAACAAGATTCACATTTGCTGCTAATGTTTGCTCCAGAGTCTATCTTCAGCTAAATCATTTCCCCCTTGATGCTGGGTGTAACTTCTATGGATATGAAGGGGGGTGGGCATTCTTCATCCCAGTCTTGATCTCCTACAGGCCGTAAATAATTACAGGGGAAATTGTAACTTGGGATCTACCTATCTATCTATCTATCTATCTATCTGTCTATCTATCTGTCTATCTATCTGTCTATCTATCTATCTATCTATTTTTGGCCTGTATTGATAATGTATCACTGGGATTCTAAGCTTGTTAAAAAGTCAGATGGGAGGTGTGGACCTGATAATTAAAATATAGATGGATTTTAAGGCAAGCTGGATGCTAAAGTGCGAATCCATGGAGCTGTTCCATAAGAAAACCACTGGCATCCTCAGGAAGGACTAAGAGAAGGTGGCCATTTAGTCTAAACAGCTAGCATTTGACACCTCTGTCATGACATAAAATAGAAAATTTGTTGTTATCTATCTGTATTTGCTAAAAGGAGATCGGGCAAAACTTTCAGAAGTGTCTGGTAACCACCAGAGTGCAGGTTCTGCACAGGCAGCGTCCAGTCCAGAGGAGTGATGGATTAAACCCAGTTCATCCCACAGAGGAATGGACCGGCCTTTATTGACAGGCATCACCTCCAGCAGGATGGCAAACGCCCCAGGCTCCTGAGCCTCTGCACACTTGTGTGTATTTGCTGCTGGTTTCTCCAAAAATGACCTCTCCTGCCCCTCCTCTTCAGCCAGCCTCTCTACAAAAACACCTTTATCAGGTGGGTAGAGAGGGAGGGGAGAAAATGGAAATGCCTTAGTAAGTAGAGTCTCCAATTAAAATAGTTATTGGTTTTATAGGCAGCGATCTTAATTTCTAAAATAGGATTCTTTGCAGTGCTTTGCCTTCCTTTGCAGTGACTTTCTCCTGGAGCTGAGTGTTTGTTAGTGGAAACACCACAGCAGTTTGTTCCCTGCCCCACAAGAGACCTCCAGCAGATCTATCAATTCTCTGCAGCCAGAACATTCACATTCCCTATCTTAGGTCAGCACAGAATTTTAGAATTGTTTGGGCTGGAAAGGACCTTTAAGATCACCTCATTCCAACCGTGGGGGATGGAACTGTGCATCTTCTTTCTTTGTTTGCTTCTTCCTCCGAGGAAAAAAACCTTCTCTTTTTCATACTTAGCACAAAATCAAGCAAAGAACATTCTCTGGTTCTGTGGCTTTATCCCCACTGATGGCAGGGATCACAGTCCAGAAAGCAGCATCCTCTGCAGGTTGGATCTTCAATACATCAAACGCCAACGTTGGCATTGTTTTGAGAGGGTTAACTAAGATTAATGAGAAAAGAAACATGAAGCCATGGAGGATCAACATTACAAATCAATGACTGAATAAATTTAATGTGTATTCCAGCTGTACTTTACCTGGCATGATCCTGATTCTTATGAGTGTATCTTTTATGCTTCTAAATAACCCAGTAGGACAGGAACACTGCTTCCACTTTAATAATGCTTTATTTAAGCTTTATACAGTAGTCGATGTATTGATTTAGGAGGAATTTGTAGAATAAAAAAAGAAACCTTAATAAGGTACAAATACACTCCTCCAGCCTTCTGCATTCCTCATCCGTAACATTTGCAAACTGTAACTCCAGTATTTTAATTCTGGAAAACAAAGTCATTAGAAAATAAACCCCGACTTGCTGTGAGTTAGAACTTCAATCTGGATGAAGTAACTTCTCTGAAAGGTGAACTCTAAATTCTATCATTTTATATATAACTTCAGAGAGCAGATGAGAAGAGAACGAATATTTTATTAATTTGTACCTAATTAACGCTCAGAGCGGGGAAATGGCACCTGCGCCTTTGCGAATTTGTGGTTAAACTTCACGACGGGCTCGGCTGGCTTTGTTTCCTTAACCAAACCCCTGCCATCCTTAACCTGCTCCCCAAAATTGCCGTTCGTGCCGCGCATCTGCCGGAGCCACGTCCGCGCCGCTAATTACACACGCAGAGGCAGCGACAAAGGGAGACCTTTTCCATGAAAACGCTCGCGCCGGCCAGCCTCCTAATCAGATTCCAAGGAATTGAACTTGCAGAAAGTTTGTGCTAGCCTTGTGGATTTTCATTTCAGATGTTGTCAACTCAAGGGCATTTGGACCAATCAATATCTGTCTGTCTTCTCGCACAGAGAAAGTTGGCTATTAGAAAAGAGAGGCTTAGAGCAGGCTCAGCCAATACCATTAGCCCTTGCCTAAGGGCAGTTGTGGCCGTGTGCCGGGGTAGGCACCTGCCCCCTCCCCTCCCCCACCATTAAGAAGGCCACTGGGGATGTCATTTGGACATAGCGGGCAAAGAGCACTTCTTTATTCTTTCTCTTTTTTACACCCAGACTTCACCAAAAATCAATAAATCTGTTCTTTGCTTATTTTCAGAACTTTACTTCAATATAAGCAAGGACTTTCCTTCCAGCTACAAACTCCAGTAGCACCAAGTCAGGGAATTTTTTTTTTTTTTTTTGTGTGTGTGTGTGTATTTTTTTATTTTCCTTTCTCTGTTCCAATTTGAGAAATAATTGGAAATAATATCCACTGTTTCTTCTTTTCCCTGCTAAAGATTTTTTAGAAGAAAGACCTTGATCTGCTGACTCTTTTCATGATTCAGCACTTGATTTTTCTCTCCTTGCTCTCCTTTTATTTCTAATGATTTTATATGATCAGGGAGGGAAGTGATACATTTCTTTGTTTTCCAATCAGCAAAGTTTTCACCATATTGAATTAGGTTTTGGTTTTTTCTGTGTCAAGGAGCTATTAGTGACTCTGCTCTTGATAATTCTTTAAATATGAAAAATCACCCTTCAATTTTAGGCAGCATTTCCTAAATACTAAATTCCTGGTACATGGGAACCAGGAATATATTCTAGGGAGGCATCAAGCCCATGCATGAATGCTGTGAGTCTTTTTTAAAGACATGTTTTTGAGTCTACTCTTTCTCTAAAATAAGTGGGGGGAAAAAAAAAAGATAAATTAGAGATGATTGAGCTCAGTAGCTCAGTGACCAAACCAAGTGGCAGTGGGCTTAAATATGGAGCCTTCAGAGCTTTAGGGATGTTAAAAACCTACAAGACATGCTGGTAAATTGTTGTTGGAGGGATATTCATTGAGAAGCTGATGGCAGAGGACAAAGGGAGAAGGTAAAAGCAGAAATTGAGTTGATTTGGATGGAGAGAAAAGATCTGTAGAGATGGTCCACCAAAAAAAAAAAAATTCCCAATAAAAACCGACCAAACCCAGCCCAACAGAAACCAAAACAAACCCATATGACACAGTTTGGAAGGAAAAAATTGGGAATAAATCTTGAAGACAGAAAATTTTTGGTCAAAACTTGTGGAGGGAGCCAGTGGTAATAATTTCATTTAACAGGTGTTACCAGAGGTCTTCATGCTGAGCTTTAAGAGATGTACCAACATTCTCCTTTTGGCTATGAGAAATGAGAATGGACAAAGTTCAAGAAAACAAGAGTATCCCATCCTCTGCCAAACAGTCTCGTCACATAATGCATGTGACAGCCAAATTCCATCCCTTCTGCTGTGGGATTATATTTATCTCAAAAAATTAAGGAGTGTTGTTTAGATAAGAAGACTAAGATTTACCTCAATAATTTAGTGAAGTGGGTTGAGGCCCACTGCAGACCTTGCCTGAAACCATCACTGTGCTGAATTCCTATAAATATAGAATCGGAAACTTAGGGAATACCACAGGATGAAGATTCTTTTTAGTTGGATTTGGACCACAGAAATGCAAAGAATTAAAATGAAAGAGGCTGAAACCACATGAAGCCATGTGTGGAAAAAGTTTGGGTCATGTTCCACTGAGAAATCCAGCATTTTTTGGCTATTTCACTATAATAGCAACCAATGAATGTTGTTACTAAATATTCCTCAAATGACTTGTGAGAGCTTTTTAAGGTTCAAAGATTTCCATCATCCAAAGATGTCACAGATAGTTTTGTGAACAGGCTGGAAGTTCAGCCAAGATCCTCTGGTGGTGAGTGATAAAACATCAAGGCTGCTAAGCCATGTTCTGGTTTGTGCTGGTTTGAGTTTGAATGGTTTAAATGACTCTTTATCTTTTTTAAATCACCAGCAAGGTCCAACAGGACAGTCAGGAGCAGGAAGCCTTCTCCTTCCTCCAAGAGTGATCTGGAATGTGGATGAATTTCCATGAGGAATGGGAAGATCCTTGCAGCTGGATTCCCCCAGAAGATGTCAGGATTCAAGGAGCAGAGTGAATGTTATCCAAGAGAAGGTCAATGGGTAAGTGGGAAAGGGGCATTTTCCTGAAGATTTCCATGTGGTTTGTAGCTATAAACATACTGCATGGTAATACAGACCAATTTCTAAAGAGTCTTTAAATTCACACAATTTTGGGGTTTGAAACTTTTTTCCCTCTCTTTTTTTCCTTCTCTTTTTCCCTGTAAAATGCACAAAGGCCAAGTTTTGGGTTCCTCTCCCAAGCTGGCAGGACTCCTGCATTTCCAAATGCTCATCCTCATCCATTTCCAAGTGCTCCTACTTGCTGCTTCATTGAAAATAATGTTACTGTGCTAAACAACATCATCTTGGGATCACTTATGGGATTTAGTGGTGTTTAAGGGGTGAAGGCCAGAATGCTGCACAGTGAAAACCTCCAGTACAAAGAAAATAAGGTGCATTTCTTATGTACCCCTGAATTAACTGCACTTCATTCAAGAAATGCATATGGAAAAAAATACACAGGCAAAATTTTATTTACTGCTGAAGTTATAATGACATGGTAGGATTTTTTGAGACTGATGGGTCTAGGGGTAGATTTTGTGGCTACTTAATCTCAAGAGCTGAAAATATTTCTTCATTTAAGTGAGGAAATTTGTTATGCCACTGAGTGGTTAGTCATTGTATGGATTATCGTTTGGAGCTAGAGCAAGATCCTTTCTTTTTGATATTTAAATGGAAAAAATAAATAGCATGTCCTTTTCAAAACAAACAGTTCAAAATGACAGGTCAATACTGACAATTAAAAAATCCCAGGTAGGTTCCTTAGCTAGATTCCTCCATCATTAAGCTCTGAGGAATTTTGGTTGGGGAATTTTGGACTAATTAGGTTTTGGAGTTCAGATCCATGAGCTGGGTAAATATAACAAGGTCCAAAGTACGGACCCACTGTCTTGGCAGTTCTGTGATGTGCATTTCCACCACATTCCTTCAAATCCCACACATTCATTTGTCCAAAGCTTTAGCATGTGGAACAACAGGTATGAAATAAATTATATATTATGAATAAATTATATAATATTTTAAAAAATCGTGAAGTCTCCTTAAGAAAAAAAGCCATTACAGAACTGTTCTTTTTCTGTTATTCGAATTATCCTTTCTGATAATCATCTCACCAAATTCTTTCTGTTAGCTGCATAGAGATATTTTTAAAATATATTTTTATCAATATCCTTCTGTACTATGGAACTTCCTGCTACTGACTTAGGAATTTGACTTTTAATTTGATTTTGTTAATTTGTCATTAGAAGAGTAAAAGCATCTGAAGGTTAATCTCTGACCTTCTTAAGCTCACATATGTCCAAAACTAAAATAACAAAGAGTACAGAAGAGTTTTAGAGTATTAGAAAAGTTCATGAATGAAAATGGTTGTCTTCTGCTCATACTTCTCATCCCATGGCAACTGAGCATTTATGACTGAAAGAAATGTCAATATTTGTGTAAATTAGCAAGTCCACTCAGGCTACTTATGAACTTAAGTTGTAGAAAATAAATGCCGTGAATTTGCCACAGTCTGTTCACAGGCTCATTTTGTGAAGAAGCAGCTTGGCCTTGCCTAAACCAATTGGAATTCAAGCTTCAGCGGGAAATGCACAAATACTGTTCAGGACACACTTTAAAAATAATGCGGGTTATTTTTAGGATATTCGGAAATTCCAGCATTCACAAGGCACGAGAATGGGGACAGATGAAGCGTTGGGGATGCAAACCCCCACAGTCTGTTTTGCCAGACTGGTTCCCTTTCAAACCGTGCAGCAGCCAGGGGATGAACACATTTTCCTGTGGGTTCCCCAGTGTCAGCAGTGGAGCGCATTAGTGTCACTTGTGGCTGCAGCATCCCTGGTGTGGGCGCCTGTCTAATGGACAGTGGTGGGAGCTGCAGACATCAAACCCCCGAGCTGGAGCCCATCAGGCAGCGAGCGGCGGATGTGTCAACTCCGGCTTCTCTGCGGAAAATGTTTCTCCTCGTCTCCAGCCCCGTTGCTCCCACTGAGTGTGCATGCCAGCTTTAGTGCCTGCTCCACTTATTTCAGGTATTTTCATGTCAACAGCCCGATAACAGTCTAAAACCTTCTCTTTTTTTTGCTGACAGTGGTAGGAAATATTCTTCGACCAAATCCCGACTCGCTTCCTTCTTGCTCAGGTAAAACCAGTTGGAAATTCTCAGACTGGAACAAAGAATGTGACGTCCAGCTTGCTCCATGTTAACGTTGCAAAAAAATTAGAGCTGTGAAGATTTTTTTTTAATAATCTGACCCATCATTGGTCTCTAACGAACAAGAGGAATCCATGTCTTAGAATTCTTAAAGACCTGATAAATATTTTTGGCATACCAAAGCATGCCATGGCAAAATGGAGCTAAGGTAACGTTTAATTTGCTTATTTACAGTATTAAGTAAAATATTCTGTTTCTGATTTTTATATATATTTTTTAAATATATGTCACTGTTTATTGTAACAAATATTTGAAATCTCAGTGCTCGGTTCTCAACAGAGCTTCTTGGTGTGTTTCAGAGCCTCACACAGTTAAAATTATTCCATTAGGCTATTAAAGCACAGAATGTGCAACATGCCATCCACCTCAAGGCATTTCTCTGCTCATTTTTATCTTTTTGGATACCTGTAGCTTCCTTTTCTGCACAAACATTTTACTGCGAGCGTTCTCTCGGATCTGCCAGTTAACTTCCCCTTGAAGCCCGGTGGCCTTCTCCGCTCTGGTGGCCGCTCACCTCGGCCCTCTCAGATCTCGGAAGGGGGTGCCAGCAACACACTGAATGGAATATCAAGAAAATTCCCATCAAATGGCAATGTGACCCCCCCAGGTAACAAAGAGACATCAGGTGTAAAACCGTTCTGCCCCGTAGCTCGCCCTTCTCTGCGCGAGCCCCTCGCGCGCGTGGCGCCAAGGCGCGCGTTCCACCCCAATTCAGAGCAGTTCGGTGCCATCCCTGGCCAGATCCCCGTGTTAGGGTTCTTAATTAGCAATGCAGTGCTAGGTAGGTGATGGGAAAGGAGAGGGGAAGAAACAGCCGGCAGAGAGGAACTGTTTTATTGATGCCGGTAGCCTGGGCTAAAGCACAGCTCCTGCTGCATTTCTTCCAGCAGCGCGAGCTGAATCTTTTCCCTCATTTGATACAGTGACCTCTCAAGTGCATCATTGCCCTGAGGGCTGAGGGCAGTCCAGCAACTGTTAAACCCCTTGGGTTGATAATCTTCTCCCACATTTGCCCTTAACACCAGACATACCACCATTAGCTACAGCTCCACTGGTGCTCATTAGAGCCGATCAATATAGACTAACATAAAGAATGCTGCTGTGCCTTCTGTTATTTTTCAGTTACTGCAAATTTACAGACTTCTCACCTACAGTACGAAGCTTTGCTGCTGTACTATGTAAAAAAGAGGATTTGAGACCTAAAAAAAAAAAAAACCCAGCAGTTTTTATTAGATGCCTAAATGTTATTTATCCTGCTACTCTAAACACCTCGTTACTAGAGAATGGATGGGAGATGTTCTGGACAAAAGTCTTATTGGATTAAGTTGCCATAAAATCACAACTTTTATAAAAATCACAGCAGCTGGACTGGCAAACAAAACCAAGCACATTTTAATATGAGAGAGTGTTTGAGCCTGCAAAGCCTGTGCAAGTGTTTTCATGAACTTGGGCTGATATTTTTAAGCCCTCTGGCCATGTCCATGCTCTTTGCAGGTGGACAGGGATTGTGTGGCCAGTTGAAGATCTATACGTTGAAGGCATATATGTAGAGTGGTTCCAGCACTGCAGAGTACCACCAGCAGGTGTTGCCAAAGATCATAGCAAGAACGGCAACAATTAACAAATATATCATTCTTTTCCCACATTTTAACCCAAAGAGTCTTTCACTGATCGTGATAGGAAACAACAAACAAACCAAACCTACAAAAAAGGGCACAAAGATCAACTAACATCTATTAGACATTTCATGGGGAATTATACACAAGTGTTCAATTCATTGAGAATAATAAATATTTTTAGTTTTCATTTGCATTTGGCAAAAGGAAGATCAAAAATCTTCATTGGATTTGTCAAATGGCAACGTCATCCAAATATAAAAGTTGGGATTTCTCCTGCTTTGTTTAGTCCTTTTCATCATTCAAATTTTATGGTTCTGCTTGGGATATAAAGCAAGGAAAGCACAGCATCTGACCAACTCCAGGAAAATATTAATAAGATAGAAAACAAAGATTTTATTCAATATAAAGACAAGTGTCCCTTATCATGGATAAACTCAGCCTTGCCACCAAATAGGATGGTTAAATGGGTATGGGGAACATCAGAAATACTGACAGCACTTTGGATTCCAGTGAATCAAGGATAATAAAGCCTCATCCATACCAAGTCTTTCCATATTCCTGGGACTTAAGGCCTCCTGTATCTTACTCTCAAAATGGTGCCTTAAAGAGTTCAGCATCAACTGCTGAGTGAAAAGGAATTCTGAGCTCTCTATTTGAGCTCGAAAAGCAGTAAATGCTAAATTTTAGCTGTTTTCCTCAACAGCCTTCAACAGCTCAACTTTTGTCATCATTCTCCAGCGTTTGAGGGATTAAATACTCCTGTTGAATAACTTACTTAGTCAGGACCTTCCTGAAGAGCTGGAAGGGTACGAGGATTTCACTTGTGGAACCTGGGATTTCTCAAAGTCCATTAAAGCACCTTTAGTCGGAGAACGACACAACTTCTCCAGATGCCTCCTTTGCTTTAGTGGACCTATTTGCATCTTAGGTATTACTTAGTTTGAGTAATGTGGTCAGACTGAGGCCTTGATGAGAGGCTGATTAATGAAATCCGTTCTGCTGGCTGAACATAATGGAAAATGTGATTCTGTTGGCTTCTAAGGGCTGAAATTCATCTCCATGCAAACGACACCCATTTTATGGATGTCATAAGCCTCCTACTATCCTTCTGCTTAGATGGGGATTTCATCTGGTGAATGGGAGGGTGGTTGTTACATCCATTAACGTTGCTAAAATGTACCCAGTAATCCCATTGCTTATGACTTTGCCTCAAGTTGGAGTCTTCCCTTCAGGAAGAACTCGGATAAACTTGAGGAAAAATAATGACTGAACGAAAACTAAAAAGGAACCCACAAGCTTTTTGTAACAGCACAATATTTTGGAAAAAAAACCCCAAGTAACTTGATTTTTAAACTTTTAGTGAAAGAAAAGTGGCAAAATCTCTTGGTGTACAACTTGATCAGTTAAATCATGGCAGGGAAATTCTAATTTGCATCTTTCTCACTCAGCTTGCTGTTGTCAGTGCTCTTTATTCATACTCTGCTAAATTAACGGCTGTACAATCCCAGTTCTCCTGTTTATTTCCCTGTAAATCTTGTCCTTAAAACTTCTGGTCAATTGGCTTTGAGTTTCTAACTTCTCCCATGATGAGGACAGAAAAGAGCCATATTTTCTGAAGTTTTTTTGCTAATTCCCTCCAACTTTTCCAGCATTCACTTTTCCAGGCGTGGGATCCAGTGGGGAGCAGATATCTCAGCAGTGGGTTCACAAATCTTGCTGACAGCAGCAATAATTCCTCACCACGCCTCTGGATAATCCATAATTTCCAATAATATCACAACACAGAACCAAGAGCCACTGTCCAATTGAGAGTAATATATTGTATGTTTGCATCAACAGGGAAAGGTTTTTAGGAATTTTCTCTTGTCAGAGCTGGATATATATCCCAAGCCTTAATTATTGACCAAATTGGCACTTCAAGCAACAATGTCTTTGGTTGTAAATTAGCTGGTTTTAATGGTCTGCAGCAAGGCTTTCAATATCCTCTTTAGTGCCAAGTTTGAATGATGGAACTCACTATATGTGCTGACACTTTTTATTCTTAAACACCTAACGTGCAATCCGCTCCCGGGAGTTTTAAAGGGTAAGATAAAATGTCAAAATTGTTCAAAAGTATCATGTATATTTTTTACTCAGAAAGTTACATACTCAAAACTCTAATCAGTCCACCTGGATTTATGAAATCCCTTGTTATTGTAGCGGTGTGAAAACTGGACTAGAGATAAAGAAAATGGTATTTTTATAGAATGGTCCTTGGAGATGGGGCTGCTCCTCTGTTGTCAATGTAGGCCAAAGTGCCAGTGGGAAGTGCAGTACATGACCTTAGTCAATTAGCAGGGTCTCCTTAATCTCCTGGGATTACTTTGATCTGCAATATCAAGTCTAACACCTTAATGAAATTTTACAGATAGTCACAGAAGACATCCATGTAGTGAAAAAACAATTTCATTTTATACCTAAACTCCTAACACATGCTTAATAAATCCCCAGAAGGGAAATAATAACTATAACCATATTCAACATAAATTTCTCTCCTTTTTTTTTTTTTTTTCACGCTGTGTTTATGGCTGAGAAAAACAAGATTATAATAGACAAGACTTTGCTTGTGAAAACAGGGAACAGCTCAAGCTGCTGATTCACATTTTTCTTGTGGAAAACATGTTCTTTGTTGCTGTTACATTTTAAATCTCCTGAAAGAAGGGCGGTATGCTAAATCTTAATTGTATTTTTTTGTGTCTGTGAATACATTTCTGACTTATTCGCAGATATATGAGATTTCAGATATATTCAGATATATGAAATTACCAGAGCATAGCACTCTCCTGATTTGTGTATTCAACCCTACTCATTTTAAAATTTGTGCTCATTCAAATCTTGCCACAGGTCTGAACAATTTTGGTGGAGTTAACTGGACAACCTGGCCCAATTTTGATATAATTATTCAGTAACCACATGACAAAATTTTTTTGACCATGTTTTGACTTTGTTTATTTTTGTCTTCTCTGCTTACTCAGACCATTTCACCTGCAGGTCTTTCAGGACCCAGCTTGCAGGTACACAGAAATGCTGTACTGGAAATTTTATTTTCTGGGAAAAATCTACAGAATCTTCAGGATTCACTCCCCAGAGGTGAAAATGTTGCATGATTCCCACTGTCTGGAGAAGAGGGGAGGAAGCAAAGGATGGGGTTTAATTAGGCCACAGGTTTATTGACTGAATTTATCCTGGAATTGTGCAGTGATAACTCACTGTGGTCATTTCTTTCCTGCCTGGTGGTTTGTGCCACCACCAACCCCACCCTTCTGGGTGACCCTTGGGTGCGAGTGGAGAATGCCCAGGTCTGACCTTCTCCTTTCTGCTGCTCCTTGTCTTCTCCAGCCCTGAGGACCCAGCAAGTTCCTCTCTGCTGTCTTCAGTGCATCCTGCAGCCTCTGGGGAGAAACTCCTGCCTCCACCCTCATCTCCAGCTTCCTTGCAAAATCTCTAACAGGCTTGGAATGACTTGATCATTTTGGATACCTGGTGGTGAAAAAGCAGGGAAGAAACCGCTCCAGCTGCTGTGGGACAGCTTGGCTATGATTTTGAGTGCTGTGGGAGCAGTGGGGTGGTGGTGGCAGCTCTTCTCTGCCCTCTGCAAGGCCAATCCACACGGGAAAGGCCTTGGGCAGGAGAGGGAGGCTTTCTGCACTCCCTGTAGACGTGCAGGAACCCACTGGAGCTGGTTGGATGCTTCCTGGGAGAAAAACAAATTGGATGTGGTCATCCTTGCTACAACCACAACATGAAAATTGCAGCATTTGCTGCTCTGCTGTTGGTGCTCCCAGGGCAATCCCTCTGTTTATCCCAGGCATTTCACCGAGATCAGTTTTTTCCTTGGGATCTGACCTCTGGTCCTGAGGCAACACACAAGCTGGATTTAAAGTGGGATTATGCCAGAGTGAGGGCTCCAGGTTTCACCACAGCAGCTCAAGAATTCACAAAATCGTAAAATAATGGAATCTTAGATTGGTTTGGGTTGGGAGGGACCTTCAAACTCACCTGTCACTGGCAGGGAACTTTCCACTAGACCAGGTCTCTCCAAGCCCCATCCAACCTGGCCTTGGACACGGCACCTCTCTGATGCTCCACACAGAGAATTTACCAATCCACAATTAGATTTGATTAGAGGAACCAGAGTTGTTCGAGAGAGCTCTCTTATAAAGTGCTTTTTGCAGTCAAATTAAGGTTTATTGCTGAGTGTCTTGTGGTTTGCACCAGCTCTGCTTTGCAGTTTTATCCCTTGTTTTGTCCCTAGTCCTTCTACGGCCAAACAGCAAAACTAAATCAGCTCTCCCTGTAGGCCCCACAAGTGAGATTTCAGCGTGCAGGATCCAAGGGACAACCCCCACAACATTTCCCGGGCTTTAATGCATTCAGTGAGTGTAAAAACCTCTTAAAACGGAGCAAGGTTGTAAAGCTTGGCTCCGTAGCGATTGCCCCAATTAACACATGACAGATCCTCGCCGCCGTTCCGCTGTGCTCTCCTCTGGAATCTGCTCCACACGGCCATAAAACGGCTTCCACCAGGCAGAGCGGGCACCAGCTTTGTCTTCACGCACATCTGTTGCATTTTTTAAAGGTAAAAAAATAAAGTCTGAATTTTTAACATCTCAATTTTAATAATGCATGAAAAAGTGGAGTAGCTCCGCTTTATTTCCATCCAGGTCTCATCTTGCATCTCTTTCGCCACTGCCAAATATTCCCAGAGTAGTTTCCATCCCCTCTGTCATTCCAACTGCAGTGAGGAGCTCCTGGAGACCAAGGTGAGCAGTGCCAAATCCTGGAATCCATCTCAGAATCCTGGTTTGGATTGGAAGAGACCCTGAAAACAAATCTAATTCCACCCCTGCCATGGCAGGGACACCTTCCACTATCCCAGGGTGCTCCAAGCCCCGTCCAACCTGGCCTTGGAC
The DNA here is from genome assembly GCA_910950805.1 of Acrocephalus scirpaceus scirpaceus. Taxonomy (NCBI): domain Eukaryota; kingdom Metazoa; phylum Chordata; class Aves; order Passeriformes; family Sylviidae; genus Acrocephalus; species Acrocephalus scirpaceus. Next base: position 60,979,232 of record OU383781.1, read on the forward strand.
ATTTCCAGGGATGGGGCAAACTTTTTTTGGTCTACATTTTTCACAGATATCCCTGTGAGGGAAACCTCTAAGAGGAATTCTCATCAAAAAATGGATTTGAAGCAGGCGTGTGAAAAAGCAAATAGTGATTATCTCACTAATAATTTTATTTTTAGCTAATTTAGCAATCAGAGCTTGAAATTTTAAATTGTTTCAACCAATTTATTTTTTTTTAATCAAAGGATTCATAGATCTATCTTATTAATATTATTTGCCTAGTATTTCTAGGCTTCAAATGAGTATTTAACCATGTGTGAAGTTTCACCAACATAAAGACTGGGCAGGTTTTTCCTCAGGATTTTTATATTTGAACAAGGAGTGAAGGGAAAGGATGGGAGAGGGAGGAAACAACACCATGCCTGTTTTACCAGCAGAGAACTGAGTGTTTTAAAGATGAATTTAGGCAAAAATATAAATTAATCCTGGATTTTGAACCCCTGTTCACTGTTTTAAGCTTAAGATCACACTTCAGAATTGATTTTGCTGATACAGATAAATTAAAAAAATGGTTGTCCCCTGCCCAGGGAGCTGCTGGAGCTTTATTTCCTCTTCCAGGGTGAAACATGATGAGACCCAGACGGGAGAAGGCAAAACTCTCCTTAATGACAGCTGATGTTTTCCTGGATGAAGCCAAATCGGAGCAGACAGCAAAGATCCTTATCTTAGCATGGGAAGCCTGACAGCAGAACATTTCTCTTGATTTCAGGATTATTTTGTTATAGACTCCAAAACCACACTCCAAAAATAACTCAGGTTCATGTGTTTGCTGATGCCTGTGTGCTCCTCCATCCTCCTTGCACAGGTAAGTCCCAAATGCATTTTTAATTTAAAACTGTCTCATATAACAATGAGAAACTTTTCGAATCTAAATATGTGACATCGCTGCATCTAGGATTAAAAAAAAAAAAATCTATATTCATTGTGGAGGGGGAAAAAAAAGGAAAATATTACAAAAGACCAAAAGCTCTAGGGTTCAAGCTAATTTTTCATCTTCTCCATGGGGAAAAACACTGGTAAATGTTAAGAAACACCCTTCAAGAACCTTTAATTTGTTTTTCACTCTCCGAGATATAGATTTTCTCCTTCCCATTTAAGTAAAAAAAAAATTTCCTGTGGGTTTTTAGAGTCATTTGAGAGAAAAAATATATATGTATTTGTATATTATTCCGTGCTTTCTAGCATAGCTTTGATTATGCTGTCAGAGCAGACTAAGCAGAATTTGAGTTGTAGCCAGGTCCGCTCGTTTTTTTATCTGCTGAGGAGGATTTTCCTGTAGATCACACAAATCCCTTGCAGGATCAGCTCCTCTCTCCAAAAATCTTGGTTTCATTGGTCAGTGGCAAAGGGATCAGGATGGCCCAGCATGGATCAGGACGTTGCCAGAAATACCCAATCTTTTGAAGTTATTGGCAACAGGGCTGGGTCATTTTATTTTTATTTTACCCCGTGATGTTGCACTTCCTTAGTTGGGTTTGCTGCTGTTGAGTTCAGGCAGATACAAAAGGATCCAGCCCTGTTTATCAGCAAAATGCAGCAAAAACCATTGGAATTAGAGCTTTATGCTGTGTTTTTGTGTGGTCCTATATTAATAAAGCTCTGAATATGCTTTTACAGGCACACAAATATATATTTATTATGTCTATAAAAACACATAAATATGCATGTGGTTGTATGTGTGTGCACAAGCTCCTTGTAATGAGGGATTTTATTAAAAATACTGAAGATTTAGGTAAATTTATAATACTTTGCCTTCACTAAGGCAAAGTGATCATTTTGTAGTCATTAATTAAATTTATTAATATAAATTAATCAAATGTATCTTCAGAAAGGTACAAGTCTTGGCCTCCACATTAATGAGTTCCACTTGGATATCTGGAACTCGCTTTGTTTTTGTGGACTTGAACACGCAAGTGTTTGCAGGTGTGTGATGAAAATCAGCTTTACATTTATTATTCTCATCAGTCCGTGGGTACATCAGGAAATTCACCCCCAAAATGTTGGGATGTTGAGTGGGAATTACCCTGGGTGACAGCAGCCTGCACTGGGGGCCAGCACAAAGTCCAGATGTCACTTCCAGGAGTAATGCAAGGCACAAAGGGGATTTAAACAGGACCAAAAAGTTTGTGTGGACATCCTGTTCCATTGCTGGTGTGGGCTGGAGAGAGCTGGGAAGGCAAGATATAAATTTCCAGTAGATAATCTTCCAGCAGGACTGCTCATATCCATGATTCTGGATATCTCACCCTGTCAAGAGCAGCTAAAAACACTCCAGAATACAAAGTGCAGCAGCTGTTGCAAAAATTCACTCAGTAGTTCCAAACCATGCTGTAAAACCCTGAGCATGACATGACAAAGCCAGGCCTGGATATTTTTCCATTCATTCTCTTTGAAGCATTTTTTAGATAGTTGGGGTTTGGGTTGGGAGAGTTGTTTTTATAAATGCTCATTGTAATTTTTATTGGGATTTTTTGGAAGGGTTTTAAAAGTGCAAGTTAAAAAATCCTGAACCAAGAACTTTGTCTTGGTGCCTGAAATGATGCCATCAGTGAAGTCAGTGGCAAAACTATGGATGTCAAGAGCTGTAGGGTTTGACCTCTGGGCTTTGGAGCTGAGTTGGCAAAAAAGAATAAATAAATCCTGCAAAATGATATATGAACTTTACAATCTGTGCCTCACGTCTTAGGCAGGCTATACAATAAAATATCCTAAAAATCTAGTCCTGGCTTTTCCTATCGAGCTAATTTGTAGTCAAGACAGCTTAGTTCATGTTCTTGAACATGCTGAATAAGCTGAGAGGTAAAAAATTATCAGCAGTGTGTATTTTAAGGACTTGGACTAAACCCTTTCAATGTCAAACTGCACTGGATCAAACCCAAACATACTCGTCAATTAAACCCCAGATTTCTTCAGAATTTGGCTTTAAGTTTGCTTTTTGCATGGGGTTTGATTAACATCAAATTTTTACCTTTCAGAAGATCTTTCAGAATGCATAGTTTGGTTTTACTATCAAAAACAACCTGTAAAAATATATTTTCTTCCTCTCTGTACCTGCAGAGAAATTAACAAGTTTCGTCTGATGAAAACCGAAGGGCAGAATATAAAAAAAATTGAGGCTCGACCGGCTTGGTGGAAAAAAACCCAGTGAGTGACAAGGGGTGATAATGCCCCAAACCATTGCAAACCATCCCTGCATCCTCCCGGCCTCGTTAAAATCGATCCTGTCCATCCGAGGCCGTGTGTGGAAACCCTTTTCCCAAGCAGTCGTTTCATCTGCTTGTTTACCCCGAGCCTCCCTGGGCGTGAGTGTTCCGAGCAAGGCCGGCTCCCAGCGCTCTGCCCACACTCAGTTCCCTGCTGGCAGGTGTTAGAAACCCTCCTGTCCTCACTCCGAGCTCCCATTTTGTGTATTCTGGTCAGAGGAGCTGTCTGCTAACGGGGCAGCGAGGGACCCAACCCAACCACGTCTGCAGGGCTCATTTTGCCATCGCTGAATTCCGCCAGAATTCCCAAGGAAGCAGCCAAGCTCCTGTGGCTGTGTGTGGCTTGTCTGCTCTGCTCTTCTTTCGTGTGCTCAACAACAAAACATGGGGGAAGGTTTGGATCCAGCTTGGAAAATGTAATTGGTAATGGGGAAAGAAAAATTCTGATGTTGGGTTAACCTCCAAATTACTGCAGGGGGAACAGTGTCAAAACTGCATCTCTTGGATCTTGGGGATGGATGTGCTGGAGGGCCCTCAGAGTTATCCCAGGATCCTGGAATGGGTTGGGTTGGAAGCCTCTGAGGCAGAGCAAACTCTGGGTCTGCACCAGAGACTGCAGTGAAGGAGAGGGAATCGCTGCCCTCAGGGAAACGGGAGCAGCCTTTGAACGTCCAGCAGTTTTCAGCACTGCAAAACAGGAGCAGGTGATGGAATCATGGAATGGTTTGCATTAGAAGGGATTTTAAAGCCCACCCAGTGCCACCCCTGCCATGGCAGGGACACCTCCCACTGTCCCAGGCTGCTCCAAGCCCCAATGTCCAACCTGGCCTTGGGCACTGCCAGGGATCCAGGGGCAGCCACAGCTGCTCTGGGCACCGTGTGCCAGGGCTTGCCCACCTTCCCAGGGAACAATTCCTGCCCAAATCCCAGCTAAATGTCCCCACTTTCATCTTAAAACCATTCCCTGTGCCCTGTCACTCCACCCCTTGGTTGATAAAAGACTTTTTACCCTGGGAAGGTTTCACTCCTAACTAATTTTTGATAAAATTAGTTAACTCAAACTAAACAGGTACCTGTAACTCAAACAAGTACTGAGTTGGCAAAACCCTTTATTTTTGGTGCACACAGGGTCAGACCTGATGATCATTCTTGGCCTTAAAACCCATGGAATATCCTTTCCTGCTGGAAAATCCTGGTGTGCAGCAGTATTTCTTCATGCCCTCAGCCCATGCAGCAGCTCCTGTGCCCCATCTGGGCAACTCTGCACCAAACCCTGCAAGTGCATCTTGGCAAGCCGAGCCAGAACTGAAATGTGAGAATGAAAAAGAACTTTTTTGTCAGGCAGCCTCCCCACATGAAAGGATTTGGGGTGGCACGTTGGGAGGTGAGTCTTTGCAAGGCCAGGGGCTGGGCCAGGCCCAACATTCCCCCAGTACCTGCCCAGTTGAAACCCAACCAGCTGACAAAGCCCTTGGGCTGCAGCAGCATCCCAGCCCTGCCGTGTGACAACCAGAGAAGATTTCCTGGCATTCATCTTTTTTATTCTGTTGGCCACTACTTTATTCCCCCCCAGAAGCACAACTGGCCCCCAGACAAATCTGTGGCAGGGTACGTTACAAAGCCAGGAACATTAAAAGGAGCAAAAGGGAAGCCAAATTGCTGGTGGAAATCGAGATTGCTTGGATTTTCTTTTGCCATGGGAAGGCAGAGCTCTGTGTGCTGCGAGTGATTCTTGGTCTGAGGACAAACAGTGCAAAGTTTGCCAGAAACAGGGTCTGGGGACAGAGATTTGTATTTTATTATTATATTTTTAAAGAGCTCTGATTGTAAAACTGCATCCCTGGAAGGTGGAGGAAGGCTTCCAAAGTTCACTGACTTCCCAACCCTGACAGGGATTCTCCTGATAATGGCACAGCGGGTCCACAGTGGCAAAGCCTAATTGACAAAGATCAAAATCTAATTTGGATAACACCAGGAGCCGAGGGGGTCATGCTCCAAATAGTGCTTGAGCCACAACCAGCCGTGTTTGTCATTTCACGGGGAAAATGCAAAAAAGATCATTCCAGGTCCCCAAATGAGGGAGATGCCAATAATATTGAAAAGCAGACGCAGGAAGAAGCCTTGCTCCTGAGGGTACAATTACCGGGGCTGTGATGTGAAATGATAAGAAAATATTAAGTAGATTTTAATGTTGTAACAAAGGGTGGCCCTGCACTGGGCATAGGAATAGGGGAGGAAGATCCTTGGGGCACCCAGATGAAAAATAATACAAGTGTAGCTATTAGCAGAGCATTTCATGCCAGCAAAATTCCTCTTTGGGAGGAATATTTCCTTACCTGGAATATAGGTCACTTTTCCTCGGAAGAAGAGGTTGTTATTATTATCTATTAATTCCTTGAAAGGAACTAGACTAACTTAGTCCGTGGCTTGAAATTAAAAAAAAAAACCACCAAAAAACCCCCAATAACATCTGCTGAGGAATTTTGTAGGATTTTTCCTTGTTTTTTGGGGTCCGAGGTATTTTAGTAGCTCTGCTGTGTGCTCTGGGTCCCAACTCTGATAAATCAGGTTAGGATAATTGAGGGAAGGAAATCCTGATATTCACAGAGAATTCCTGAGGTGTTTTTATGTGCATTTCCACCCCCAAAATTAAAAATCGAACACAAAATCCTGTAGGATTCCTTTTTATATTCAGTGTAGTTTGTTGGCAATAAAGAGAAATTTTAGGTAAATTTTGTGCCCTCCTTATAATTTCTAATGAGTAAATGTAATATTTGACTCGTCAGTTTACTCTCTTGCAGCTTCTGTGGGATTTTACTCACTCCTCACTTTTGCCTGTGAGTTGTATTTCATTTTCCTATTTGAAATTCGCAAATTAGAGGAGAAGAAAAATAATTTCAAGACCTTCCTCTGCATTGGGATTGAATTAATGTAGGTGCAATTGAGCCAAGGTACTGCTGGCCTTTGGGACTGTGATAGTCATTGGAAAATGTACAGTGAAAAGTTTTATAAAAGGGATTTTAATGAAAAAAAGAGAAAATTATTCCATAGTGGACAGTGAGAAGGGGGGTGCTTGGAGGAAAATTGGGGCTGAGCTGAGAGGCAGCTTGGGGTTGGGGTGGTGATCTGTTTGGGTTCCATTTTAAGTTTATAAGGATTTAATGTGATTTATGAAAGTGGTTTCAGTGACTTAGGAGCATAAGCCTCACTGGCTCAGCTTTTCAAACACAGCAAGCAGCTCAAAGCCTGAATCTCAGTGATTTGTCCTCCTGAACAACTCAGGTACTTCAGAAAACACCACCTTGTTCTACCCCATTAGAGGAAAAATAAATACTAACCCTACAAATGGAAGCCAAGGGGTTCCTGTCCCCGCTGTGGCAGCACAGAGGCGTTTAGAGCAGGGATAAAAGGGCTGCCATGAGCTGATTCCAGGCTGATTCCTGCCTCTGGCTGGCACTGCCAGCCTTGGTGCCGCCTCATCCCCGCGGCCGCTTGGCAAAGCTCCGGTAACGGTAACGGCTCCAACGCCGCTCCACAGAAACCTTTGGAGAACAACAACGGCTCAGCACACGGCTTTGGCACGTTCAGCAGCCCAGGTCCTGCACAGAGGGAACATAAAATGCTCCTCACACTGTTCCTGGGCAGGGGTTACAGCTGCTGATGGAAAAAATGGCAACGCAGCTGCCTGGGCAACATCCCATCCAAGGGATGGCTTTTCCTTGTGCCAGTGTAAAAAAACCAAAGGAAAAACAGAATTTCCACTCTGTCTTCTCATGATCTCTGCATTTTTTCCTCACTGGTTCCTCACAAACTGGAGGGTGAAGGTCTACATGGCACAGGTTAGTGAGAGAAGTGGGAGGTGGATTCTCAGTGTGATCTACGGCTTGTCAGGGCATTGGCGAGACAGAGAGATCCTTTTCATGACAAAAAAATGAATGATTTTTTATATCCTCAGAGGTGAAATCAAACCAATCCCATTAATTTCAATTAAAATGTTACCTGTCTCCAGCTATCTCTTTTTTTTTTTTTTTACTCTCACCCTCAAAGACTGTTTAGGGATGGGAAAAATGAAATATTAATGCATTCTATAAATAATATGTGTGAGGTCCACGGGGACACAGAACCCCCACATCATTAGTTAAATTGATCTTCCTCTTAGGTTTTGCAGGAAACTGGGGGGTTTTGTGGCTTCATTTTCAGGAAAAGTGGTCAAACCTGGGTCCAGACCGCAGCAAAACCTGAGATTTTTGCTGCTGCTCCTTTTTTTCTGGATGTTTTAGACATTGGACAGTGTCACAAGTTTCAGGAGAGGTGCCACTAACCTGTACTCATGCCATGAATTCTGTTACGGAATTTCCAGGAGTAAGGAAGAACAAGATTGGGACTTTTAAAAAAGAATAATTGTCAAAACACAGTTTGTTTCTGCTGCAGAAAATTCCCTGCACATCATGGTTACAAGGAGCTTCCCGTAATTCACAGAACCACGGAATGGTTTGGGTTGAAGAGACCTTCAGATCATCCAGTTCCAACCTCCCTGCTGAGGGGTTTGCTCTCCAAAGGGGATTTTTTGTGGAATTCTTGCAGACATTTTAAACACCTGTGACCACCACAAGGCGAGAGCAGCTTTGAACAAAGCAGGAGCTTCACCTGCCGCTGCTCCCTCTTGAAAATAAAGCACAGTGTGGTTCCTCCCTCCTTCCCTGGAATGCAGCAGAGGAGCTTTTTCCCTTTTATTTTTATTTTTGTGTGCGTGTAATAACACAAAGTCACTGCATGAGCAACCAGCAATGTTTATTAATAGAGATCTCCAATTTTGGAGTCTTCGGTAAATTGAGAACACACTGAGAAAGAATCTTATCTCTCGAATCGTAGGAAATCCATTTCCAAGTTGTCTGTTTTTCATCAAATTAAAATTAGTTTCATGGGAATATGAGGAGGTTTTTATAATTAGATAATGGAAATTTGCCTAGGTTATCTTCCACTTATTTGGATGGAACATAAATAACAGGAATGTCACGTCATGCCAGTGTTTACTCATCTAACTCAGCACAAATCCCGGGTCAAGCAAAAAAGATTTGGAAACATTTCAGGGCTTGTTGCTTAGAGACCATTTTTAACCACGGGAAGGATTTCACTGGAATCCACGGCTGCAGAGTGAAAAACCTGAAAATTGCTGATTTTTGGAAGGGACCTCAAGGACCATCTTGTTCCAGCTCCCCAGCCACGAGCATCTTCCACCAGACCAGGTTGCTCCAAGCCCTCAGGTGAAACATTCCCAAGAGTATCCATCAACTGGGAATGGTGGTGTTCCCATTCCCCATCCCATGGAGAGAAGTGATGGGGGATTATTTGGACATATTTCCTATTTTCAATCAAACCTAGTCAGTAATTAGCACATTTTGGTTTTGAATTTTTAAAATTCTGACTATTATAATCATCTCTGCTTTCTCCCCTCTCCACATCTGTATTGAATATAGAATCCATGTGGTTTAGGTGAAAATTCCTGAGGTTTGGAGCCAATTCCAGTGGGGCATTGGCAACAACTGGTGTTGTTGACCCTTCCCATTCCAGGATGTGGTGTGATGGAGACAAAATATGACATCACATCCCTTCCAGAAAACTGTGATGTCATATCCCAAGTATCCCAACTCTTTTCCTCCTCAGGCCTTCAAAAGTTCATCTTTCAGTCATCTCACTTCTCTCACACATGGAATATAAATCCATTAACTCAAATTTTCAATTGGCTAAAGTGGGTTTGCACATGTTCCTACCAGGCAGAGCTCTCCAAGGATGTTTGTGTGACCATTTCTTTCCAGGTGCACTGGATTCATTGCCTGAAAACCAGGAAATATCCTGACAGGAAGGCTTTCCTCCTGAAAATGGCTGAGAGCTGGAATTCATACAGGGAAACCTTGCAGATCTCAACCAACCCGTTCAGCTTTTTAAATAAAGGGGAAAAATTCTGCATCAGTACCTGAAGAGACACTGAAATTAAAGAAACCAGGGGAATAGCATGTCCTGCATCATCATTTTCAGAGGAGGTGGAAATAAACATGTAGAACCAGATTTTAGGGAATATTCAACACCAGCCTGTTCACGCTGGGAGGACTGAAGAGCTTCCCCACAGGTTTTGCATAGTGGGAGCTGTAATTTCTTTTTTATCCCTATATCGAGTGTCAGGCTTTTATATATTAATCGCTGATTGGTTTTGTCTTCCTTTAAGAAATGCAACCCCTGCAAACACATCATCATCCCTCGGTGCTCTCTGCACATGGAGAATGCAAAACCATCCCGATAAAGCATTGCTGCACTGGTGAAATCAGCTGGGGTACAGCTCTTCCTGCCCCTCTGTGAATATCAAAAATGAATTTATTCCAGAAGCTTCTCTCTCTCCGCCTCCACGTTTTCTTTATTTTTTCCCCTTCACCCTAAATTCCACCTGCCTACCCTCTGGATATGGGATTGGTGAGAGAAGTTTAAAATGAACACCTACAGGCAAGGAATGTCCCACCCCATGTCCATGTGGTGTTCCTAAGGATCCAGGAGCCAGGAGATGCTGCAGGGAGCTGGTGGCACTTGCTGGATTGGGACATCTCTTTGTGTCCCAGTCCCTGGCACCAGCTTGAAGATCAAGGAATCAGAAAATATCCTGAGCTGGGAGGGACCCACAGGGATCACCCAGTGCAGCTCCTGGCCCTGCTCAGACACCCCAACAATCCCACCCTGGGCACCCCTGGGTGTCCAAACCCTCCTGGAGCTCTGGGGGCCGTGCCCATTCCCTGGGGAGCCTGGGCAGGGCCAGCACCCTCTGGGGAAGAACCTTTCCCTAAATCCAACCCCACCCTGCCCTGCCCCAGCTCCAGCTGCTCCCTGGGTGCTGTCCCTGATGGTGACACCGAAGAGTTCAGTCCCTGTCCCTGCATTTCCCTCAGAGGATGCTGCTGACCCAGAGAGCTCTGCCCTCAGCCTCCCCTCCTGCAGCTGAACATCCCAGGTGCCCTCAGGGCCCCTCAGGCCCTTCCCCACCCTCGTGGATGACTCTCGTGGGCACTCTCTAACAGTTTAATGGCTTTTTTTAAAATATTGCGGCACTCAAAACCACCCCAGAACTCGAGGTGAGGCTGCCCCATCCCAGAGCAGAGCAGGACAATGCCCTCCCTGGCCTGGCCTGATCCCCCCAGGACAAGGATGTCCCCTCTGGCTCCAGGGCACTGCTGACCCAGATCCAACTTTCCTTCAACCAGGACCCTCAGGTCCCTTTCCCTGGCACGGCTTTCCAACCCCTCACTCCCCAATCTGTCCATAAATCCAGGCTGTCCCACTCTGGGTGCAGAATCCAGCACTTCTTGTTGAACTTCACATGGCTGGGGATTTTTCATCCCTCTGATTGTGGAAGTCTCTCTGCAGGACCTCTGGGGCCTCGAAGGAGTCACCAACTCCTCCCAGGTTTATATCATCCTCCCTCTTGCCAAAATCACCCTGGAAAACTGCTCCCCCAAAATCACCATGGAAAACTTCTCCCTCAAAATCACCCTGGAAAACTTTTCCCTTTCTCCTTGCTGCCTTTGGAGACTTCCAGGCTGTTCGTGCTCCTTGTGCTGGTTTTGCTGCTGATGGATTCGTGATCATCCTGGAGAAAAACCCCATTGGAACGTGCCTGTTTTCCCCTTGCACACCTGTTTGGTGGCTCCCCGAGTTTTCTCTGCAAGAGCAGGGGCAGGATTATTTGCAGCCACGACAGAAAGTTGCATTTCTGGCGTTATAACACAGCTGTCATCTCCCAAGAAATTACAATTATCTCCTCCGTAATTAGGACGAGTTTGGCTGAGATTCTGAGTCACCGGGAAGTTCAGTTCTGTCATTTAGCCCAGAATAGCTCCGTGGTTCCATAAATGTTTTCCCTACAGGCTCAACCTCGAATTTATGATGAAGGTTAAATCACTCCCACTCCTGCAGGAACGGAGGAGGTGGGAGGGTTTTATTGGGTGGTTTTTCCAGGGATTGGACACCCAAACATCTGGCAAATGACCAGGTAAAAGAAGAATATGTGTAAACAACAACAACAAAATGATAGAAGGAATAAAAATCCCATTATGCAAAAAAAATAAAATAGTGAAGCGTGGGATGAAATTCCAGTGTGAGCTTCCAAGGCATAAATTAATAAATAAATATGTTTAATCTCAGGTGGATTTTTCTTTGGAATTTTTATTACAGAGACCAGAAATTCTTGCAGGTGACCCGGTGGGAAAGTTGATAACATATCTAACATGCCAGGCCGAGATGTCACCATCTTAAAAACCAATGAAAAAAAAAAAAAAAGATTTCAAACTGCTGAAAAGTCTGACCAATGCACGGCTCTTTAAGCAGGGGGGTAGAATACCTTAATTACCTTAATTAATTAGGAGTGTGAAGTAGAATCTGCCTTAATTAGTGGCAACACGCCCTTGAATAGAGGAGAACACCCCCAAGAATGAGGTGCCAAGTGCTGCTGTTGTCAGGGGCGATCCTCAATGCCAGAGGTAAGGAAGGAAATATTTGGTGTTTCTCTTGCTCCTTTCATTGGTTGACAACTAAAACTGAGAATTTCAGTGGGAAAGTGTGGAATTTCCACGAAAAATTAACATTTGTGTTGTGGCTTTACAAAATAGGAGATGATTAAGGTTAAATTTTTACTACCTTGGGAGTCACAGCGGTCTCCTGCACTTGTGTGTTGGATTTTGAGTCAACTGGTTGTAAGTTTTTTATTTATTCTTCAATCTTGAAGCTGTTTTAAGTGCTCCATAACACACTAAGTGGGGAAAAAAATCAGTTAAAATTCTGATGTCTCCTCATTTTTTTCCTGTTTACAGCTAAAAAAACAACTTATGTTGGTTTGGACATATTGAAAAAGTTGTTTCAGTTGGTTTTGCTGGTAAATCTGAAGGTTTATTTGCTCATGAATAAAATCTAAAATAGGTTTTGGGGCTGGAGAGAGGGAAAAATTCACGAAAAAAGATGAACAATGTGTGGTTTGTTCCTATGGGTAAATTTCAGTATTTTCAGAGCCCACCTGGCTCTTTTTTTTTGGTTCAATACTTCCCCTGCTAAAGCTTGGCTTGTTTTAGGCCCTGTTGGTGAACAGAAAATTTAACTTGGAAAAGAATAACAAAAGTTTTGGGAAGTTTCTGGTGGTTCATGTGCTCAGTGGGATGAAAAAGTGAAAGACTGGGTGAATTTTCTTTGGTAAAGAAACAAAGTCACCAATTATACCCTAACTGAAGGAAAAATCTGTATTATTTATAGCTTTTTATGTGATTTAAGAGATACAGACAGCTTCAAAAAATAAACTTATAAAGAAAAGGAAAAAATTTTTTAAAAAATTAATTAATTAAATCTTTAAAAATTTGCTACATCACATCTGAGCTCTTGCTGTTTCTGATGTGCCATTCACCGGCGAGGAACACAGGGAAAGGTGCTGGAAAGGAGGCACTGTTTGAACAGATCTAATCATCAATAAGTAATTGTGTTTTAATTAAAATGTGTCATGTCATTCCGAGGGTCCTATATTACACGAATATGAAAATGTATGACTGCATAATTCGGTAATAATTAGAATTACATTTTCCTAACTCTTAAATTAAAATGCTTGGCAATTAACTGCCTGATAAATCTCACTTTTCCATGTGTGGGGTTTTTTTTTTCCTTTCTATCTGGGAGTATTAAATAGTCCTAATTGCTGATTGCACATTCCTGGGCTGCTGGCAGTTTTGTGTTGTGTGTATCAGATACGACTTCTCCAAGAATTGCTTTATTTTTGCACATGAGTCAAAGGTCTTGCAAGCAACTTTTGTTAACTGGGGAGCTCATGAAGTCCTAAAGTCCTCATAGATGTATCCATAAAATCTGGGTGGACAAGGGCTTGGTGCAGGGGTGTGTAATCCACAGAGTTCTGAAATTGTTGGATGCACTTCTTGTGCATTTTAGGCAAAATCCATTGATGGAGATCTTCTGATTTTTATTGGTTTAGTGAATTCAGAAATTAAATCTGTCCCATTTTCATAGCTTGGCATAGTGGAACTTCTTGATTTAAAAGAAAGAATCCCTGAGTCAATGAGGTTGGAAAAGCCCTCTCCAATTTAGTCCAACTCTTCCCCAGCACTGCCCCATGTCCCCAAGTGCCACATCCACATGGATTATAAATCCCTCCAGGGATGGGGATTCCACTCCTGCCCTGGGCAGCTGTGCCAGGCCTGGACAAACCTTTCCATGATGGAATTTTTCCAAATACCCACCCTGAGCCTGCCCTGGCCCAGCCTGAGGCCGTTCCCTCTCCTCCTGTCCCTGTGTCCCTGCGAGCAGAGCCCGACCCCCCCGGCTGTCCCCTCCTGGCAGGGACTTGTGCAGAGCCACAAGGGCCCCCTGAGCCTCCTTTGCTCCAGGCTCAGCCCCTTCCCAGCTCCCTCAGGGATTCTCCAGCCCCTTCCCAGCTCCCTCAGGGATTCTCCAGCCCTTTCCCAGCTCCCTCAGGAGTTTTCCAGCCCTTTCCCAGCTCCCTCAGGGATTCTCCAGCCCTTTCCCAGCTCCCTCAGGAATTCTCCAGCCCCTTCCCAGTGCCCTCAGGAGTTCTCCAGCCCTTTCCCAGCTCCCTCAGGAATTCTCCCACGTCTTCCCAGCTCCATTCCCTTCCCTGGACAGCTCCAGCCTCTCCATGTCCTTCTTGTCATGAATTAATGAATCCCAAAGAGGTTTGAGTTGGAAGGGACTTTAGAACTCATCACAACCCCGTGCCATGGGCAGGAACACCTTCCACCATCCCTTGGTTGCTCCAAGCCCCATCCAGCCTGGTTTGGATGAGCATTTCAGCATTTTTAGATGAATTCTGCTGTCCCTGAGCCGCTCTCTGGCTGAACAATGACTAAGGGAGCTGTAGGATGGCCCAGCCCTGGCTGTGGCTCCATGTGACAGCTCTGTGTGGCTCCTTGGGGACACACAGCCCGTCCCCATGTGCTCTCCCAGGCTCGGATCGTGCTTTTAGCATTCCCATAAACAATGAGGGACAATGAGGAGCCCAACACAAATGCATCTAGAAGAGATAAAAGCTGCACAAGGCGTCTCCAGAAAGACTCTTCCCATTTGCATTCTGAATGGGGTCGCTGGCATCCATCGAGTTGGAAATAAAGGCGCTTGCTGAAGATGTTCACACAGGGAAAGGGTTGGAAAGGATTCAAGGAGCTCACAAGGCAGCACAACTCCAACCCAGATAAACACGGGAGGATCACCCAGCGCCCCACAAATTCATTGAGACAACTGAGTTTGGGATTTGACAAACTCCACTCGGCACAACCCGAGCAATATCTCAGTTTCACGGAGAAGAGCAGGGCCTCGAGAGCAGCCGTTCCCTTAAACATTTATTAATCCCTTCCCTGCAGATGTAACATTTCCCGTGCTTTCCCCCTGCACTTCACATCTCGGTGCTCATGGCGTGAACTTTACTGGGACTGATTCTTTAGTGGCTGACTGGAGGTGAGCCAGGAGCGATGACTTCCAGGCATGTCCCCCGGCATTCCCGCAGCCCATCCCGCCGCCTGTGCCAGGGACGGGCTGGCAGGGCTGGCTCCGAGCACTGCTGTCACCAGGGTCTCGAAAATCCCTGTCATCTTTGGACTTTTTGAGCTGATGAAGATGAGATTATAGGGGAAAAAAAGGAGGAAGACATTTAAATCTGTCGCTGGAGTTGTCCCAGCTACGTGCAGTGTTGTGTACATGGAAATCGCCTGGAGAATGAATTTAGGGGATTTTTGTCCTTAGTGATTATTTTAATTTATTTAAATTTGTGCGTCTCTATCCCAATTCAGTGGTCATTGTTTGTGCCTTTGATTATTTAAACTGTGACTTTTCAATCCCAGCTTGGACAATTTGATCCTCGTGCCTTGTGTCAGGTGATGCTGAGGCACGGTCCCTGCAGCTGGGATTTGGGGAAAAAATGGGGGAAGACATTTAAGTTTTGTCTCTGGAGTTGTCCCTGCTATGCCCATTGCTGTGTACTATAGAAATTGCCTGAAGAATGAATTTAGGGAATTTTTCTCCCTATTAATTATTTTATTTGTGCATTTCCATCTCAACTCGGTGGTCACTGCCTAAGCCTTTGATTATTTAAACTACGACTTTTCAATCCCAGTTTGGACAATTTGATCCTTGTACTCTGTGCCAGGTGATGCTGAGGCATGGTCCATGCAGCTGGGATTTGGGGAAAAAATGGGGAAGACATTTAAGTTTTGTCACTGGAGTTGTCCCAGCTATGCACAGTAATGTGTACTATAGAAATTGCCTGAAGAATGAATTTAGGGAATTTTTCTCCCTATTAATTATTTTATTTGTGCATTTCCATCTCAACTCGGTGGTCACTGCCTAAGCCTTTGAGTATTTAAACTGCGACTTTTCAATCCCAGTTTGGACAATTTGACCCAAAGTGTGCTTTGTGCCAGGTGATGCTGAGGCACAGTCCCTGCAGTGGGATTTGGGGGGAAAAAAGGGGGAAGACATTTAAGTTTTGTCACTGGAGTTGTCCCTGCTATGCACAGTGCTGTGTACTATAGAAATTGCCTGAAGAATGAATTTAGGGAATTTTTCTCCCTATTGATTATTTTATTTTATTTGTGTGTCTCCATCCCAACTCTATGGTCACTACCTGCACCTTTGATTATTTAAACTGTGACTTTTCAATCCCAGTTTGGACATTTTGATCCTCGTGCTTTGTGCCAGGTGATGCTGGGGCATGGTCCCTGCAGCTGGGATTTGGGGAAAAAATGGGGAAGACATTTAAGTTTTGTCACTGGAGTTGTCCTAGCTGTGCACAGTAACATGTACTATAGAAATTGCCAGAAAAAATAATTTTAGAGGGTTTTTCTCCTTATTGATTATTTTAATTTTTTTGTGCATCTCCATTCCAACTTGGTGGTCACTATTTGTGCCTTTGATTATTTAAATTGCAACTTTTCAATCCCAGTTTGGACAATTTGACCCAAAGTGTGCTTTGTGCCAGGTGATGCTGAGGCACCGTCCCTGCAGCTGGGATTTGGGAAATTGGGAATTAGAGATGGGATTTCAGCTTTCCCTGCACTCAGCAGGGAGAAGGGAAGGAGCAGCTTTAGGCAGAGGTTTCTCCTTCCAATGGTGCCGTGGTTCTCCCTCTGGAGGAATCCCTCTCCCCACTGACAGTGGAAGCCCCATGACAAACCTTGTATGCAGAAGAAGAAACCAAGGGATGTAAATCCCTTATTTCTGGTTTTGTGGAAAAGCTTTTCACTGAGAAACTCTCTCTGGCCTGATAATTATTAAATTTTTTTTATGTTCATGCATTCAGGCTGCAAGCAAACCCAAAAATGCTTTAAAAAAATGAAGTGAAAAAGCTGGCGACAACAACTTCTAAAAAATAATTTTACTTAATAACAAAAAAATAGGTTGTGTGTGTGAGGATTGTTTATTTATTTTTTTTTTTAAGTTGGCCTTTTATTTCTGAGTCTCTGTTGTCACTGGAACACATTTGCAAGAATTTTTTGCAACTTTGGGGACTTGTGATTTTCTCTCTTATCTGGAGGAAGGCTCTGATTCTCATTTAATCACTGCCTGTGAACGCTGAGGCTCGAAGAAAATCTCCAGCCACGCTCTTTATAACGTCAGGAAAATTGGCAACTATTAAAATATTTGCAAACATCTTTCCTGCCAGGTTTTTTTCCCCTCAGTTCTGCTCTCAGCCATCAGCAGGGGACCTTTTGAGGGATAACTGCTCCCGACATGGAATCTTCCTGAGCCCAGCTCAGAGCTGGTGGGTGCAGGCACAACTGCACTGGCTTCAGAAATTAAAGGAGAACAATCAAAAAAACTCCATTGATTTTTGGTTTTGTGCTATTTAAGCTTTTTATTTACCTATTTCCCTCCTTTCTAAGTGGGGGAAAAGCCAATTTTGAAGCTCCTGGATGCATTAAAAAGAAATATGAAATCTTTCAAAATTTATCCTGTGCAAGGCTTCATCTTGGCCACTTTATTCTGAAAATCTTGCCTTGTGTTTTTGAAAACACCTCCCAAATTCAGGTTTTCTGTCTCTAACTCCTGAAATTGGTGCAAATATGATTTAGGGAAGCTTTGGAGACAGACAGGTTTGGAATAGGATAGAAATTGCTCCGTGTTCCCTGCTGGTGGAAGGGAACAGAGCCTGCCCTGGGAAGCAATGGCAGCAGGGCAGTGCAATCCAAGGATTTCCTTCTTTATGGATATAGGGAATCACACAGAAATTCCTTATTTCTTGCATGGGAAGGCTACAATTAATTTTCGTTATTAATACTTTTAATAATTAAAATAATTAATAATTTTAATTATTTTGAGCCTTGTTTTAAGGATTTAAAAATCCTTTTGGAAGCTTCCTAGCAATGATCTGCTGATGGCCTTGCTTTACCCAGCTCTGGGGAATTTCAATTCCTCAATGCACAGGGAAAAAAGAAAAATCAGCTGAAGTGGTCGTGTGACGGATCAGAGCAGAGTTTGTCCTGGGAAGTGGCAGCATCCAGGTTGAGGTGTGTTATGGAAGTTAATCATGCAAAGTCTTGCTAAAAATATCCCCAAATCAGGGGGAGCAGCCAGCAAGGAGTTATGGGGCAGTGACAAAAACCTCCTTGGCAGAGGCAGCAAACCCTTGGTTTGTTTTGTGAGGCAAAAAAAGTATTTTTTTTTTCTCTCAATTTCATTTTTTTTCTCCCCCCTCCAGCATCAAAAGTATAGCAGAGAGCAGAAGAGTTTGAAAAATCTTCTCATTACCTGGGTTTCTCTAGGAGCTGTTACAACCCCTGGATGAGGGGTGGGGGTGCTGAAAATCTCATATTTGGGAAAGCAAAGCTGACAAAAACTGGGAGTGGGGACAGGCTGGACTCATTTTAGAATTGTGAAAGTTTGGGAGGGAGGGGCCCTTAGAGCCAAACTCATCCCATGGGCAGGGACACCTTCCATAGACCAGGTGGCTCCAAGCCCCATCCAATCTTTTTTCTCCTTTTCTTTCTGCCTTTCCTCTGCTCAGTGAAATCCAGGACTGGTGCTGAATCCACAATTTGGTACCAGCTGAAGCCCTGATTTGATTACTGTTAATTTGATGTAATTTATGTCAGTGAATGGTGGAACAGCGACTGCTCCTATGTACAAGAACTCCATTTAGTGCTGGGGAAACACCGAATATCAGATTGCTGAAAAATCACAGTCTGTGTTCACATCCCAAAAATGGGTTTTATTCCAGGGGAATGAATGGCTGTGCCTGGATCAGATGGAGTTGCAAGTGGGATATTGGCAGGAGTGAGGTGGATCCAGCAAAGCAAGAGGAGAACTGGGGGTTCATTAAACAGCCACAGTTGTTTTTTTGGGCAGTGTTTTCAGATGTGAATAGAGGGGAAGATGATGGGAAATGCACAATTGTAGCCCTCGTTTGGACAGGGTTTTTTTGTATATTTTTCTCATGTGAATCCTTTACATCTATTACCTCAATTTTCTGGGATAAAGGATGCCTCAGGGTTATGGGGTAATTACTGACTTGCAGGAGACACCTTTCCCTCTACCTGCATTGCTCTAAATTTGGGGAAAAAATACTATTTTGTGGATTTTTTTGGTTTTGGCTTTTTTTTTTTTTTCATGGGATGTAGGTGAGGATGGGGACAAGCTCCTCTAGTGTCCCCATGCTGTAGGGATTTAATCTCAGTGTGAAAAAGGAGATGTCCAAAACTTCTGGAGTTTAAAAATATCTTTTATGGCTTAATTGAATGGGAGTTGGTGGAAAAAGGAAGGAGGGGGTGGAAATGAGGGCCATTGTTGGTAAACAAGAAAATTAAATAAAATTTGGGTTAAAGGAGATGCTGTAAAATGAGGAATTCTGGCTTTTTTTATGTATCTCTGTGAAGAGGAACTTAGAGCAGGTCAGAAGTTGATTCTCTGAGGGGCCAATTCCACCACAAGGATGCTGGAAACACGCGAGGAGCTGAAGTGCATCTCCTCTCTCTGCCTCCTTCACCAACCACAGAGATTTTATATTAAAATAACAACAACAAAAAAAACCCCCATAGCTGGAATTAGGCAGATGAGAAAATGCAAATTCATGGCACAGAAAAGAAAAGCCGAGCATGAAAGAGAAAAAACCTCCTGATTGCTCGCAAGGGGAGGGATGGCTCAAGGGCTTTCACTTTTTTTTTTTTATTTTAAATAGAAATATTATTGCAGTTTATTTCTATTCTTTGCGATGGGAGATGGAGCTTGTCTCATGTCCAGGCCAATGTGGGGTTTATTTTATTTATTTTATAGGGTGAGGCTGATTAGCCCACCCTGGATGCTCCTTCTCCATGTGGGCAACTCCTCATGGGTGGACACAGGTCTGGAATTGTGGCCTGGAATTCCCTTTCTCTGTTGGTTTTGGGTCATTCCACCTCCCCTTTCTCCCTGGAGATTTATTGTATTAAATTTTCAGAGGTTTTTTTTTCCTAAAGGCTGGGAACAAAGGGAGATTTGTGGAAGATTTGTATGAGGCGAGGGCTCCTATTTGGTCTATATTTCAGAGAGGGGAAATAAAATGCTGAACCTCCTACAGATAAACCTCGGGGAGTTCTCCTGGCTACCACTGGCATATTTCTTCTGTGATCCTTCAGGAGGTGAAGGGGTGAGGCTGGAGCTCTATGAAGAACAATTTGTTTGCTCTTAGCAGAGGTAGAGGGAGATGAAGTGGGTGAGCACAGCTTGGGGGTCTTGGTCATTTCTTGGCAGGATGCTCTCGTGCTTCCCAGATTTTCCCCTGCCTGCAGAGCAGGAAAACTTCCTAAAAAAAAAATAATGAATGTGCTGGTGATGTGTGTTTTCCAAGCAGAAATTCTTTGTCATTGTTGGTTCTTTACTTTCAGATGTATAAAAAAGTGGATGATAAATTAATTTTATTGGACAAACTGGCCTTGAAAAAGTTTGTCACTGAAAGACATTTTTATCATTGTTTTGTCTTATAATGAAAGAGAAAATGACAACCTTAGTTTATATTTATTTTGAGGGATTTTTCCCTCAAATGTGCAACACAATGGGCAAGGATTTTATCAACAGGTGCAAAGGACTGAAGAATCCTGGAATGTTTTGTGTGGGAATGGATCTTAAATTCATCCACTCCCACCCCTGCCATGGCAGGGACAATTTCCACTGTCTCAGGCTGCTCCAAGCCCCATCCAACCTGGCCTTGGGCACTGCCAGGGATGGGACATGATGGAAGATCCCTGAACCATCAGGATGAAATCTCTGTCCCCAGCTGAGGTTTCTCACCAGCATCTCCCTAAAACTCCAGCAGCCAAAAATCTTAAAATATTACAGAACAGGAAATTAAAAAAAAAAATCAATTAGCATCACCCATGACCTATAATAATATCATTTAATTCACTGCCTGGAAATCCAGGAGCTTTGGCCCCGTGCCATGGTAAATTCTGCATGCTGGGGTCTTTGCTGTGCTCACACATCCATTCTGAGACCTGACAGTGATGAGCAGTTTTTAAACATTTAAGTGCTGCCATTGTTTTAGTGAGGGAATTTTATTGCCTTGCTCGGGCAGTTCATAATATCTCACAGCAGCTGGTATTGATTGCAGTGAGCTGGGTATTTAAAAAAGAAAGGGAGAGAATTCTGTAACTTGAATTTTATGTTGTTACATGTCACTCCTTGCTGTTGGATGGGTTTAGAAGAAGTTGGACCCTCACCATAGAAGTATCCACGTCAGTAATCAAATATAATCCATATTTTGCCAAGTTTCCTGGGCTGTCGCATCTGCCATCACCACCTGTGATAATTTTCATCCTCTTTTTTTCCCCTCTAAATAATCAATTATAATATTCTGCTTTTATCCTCCCCTCTACACGCTGCTTTATTACAACTGGCTCTGGTTAGGGATTTGTTTTTAATGTCAGTCAGGAGGTGTGGGTAACTTTGTGCAGGCTTTTGGAGCACTGGAATTGGCACTGTGGAGTCCTGTGCTCCCAATTTCAGGACCTGCTCTCCGTTAACATTAAAACCAGATGACCCCACGTGCATAAATGAGAATTTACTGAGTCCAGAGATGTTGAACTTTGCAATTTTCTGTCCCAAAATGAAACCCTGGGTGTTGGTAACACGCAAGGAGCATCTTTGAAAGATCCAAACAAGGCCCATCCCAGCTTGAGTTTTGTGGGAAAAGCCAAGAGGGAAACATTTGGGTGGAAACTGAGCAAATTTGGTCAAGGACAACAAGGAGAGGGAACCGTGGTGCCACTTTATCCAGGTTAACTTTGAAAAGCAGGAATGGCAGTAAATGGATTTATTGTTTAAAGAACATTCCAGGTGTGTCTGTGGGATGTGCCAGTGCTGCCTGGGTGATTTGGGGTGGTTCTCACTCACTGAGTATCTCCTCAGTGGGTCCACAGGGATAATTTTAGGCCTGGCTTAGGGAGGCCTGAGCAGGGTTTTAGCCCTGCAGTAACCCCTGTGCCCTGGGCTGTCCCATGGGGCACAAGGAGCTGTTAAATCACCCTCATTTCCAGGGAAAAGGGAAAATATCAGCCCTGGGGACTCTGAAAGGCAGAGCAGAGCAAGAAGGGCAGGGATGGGAGTGGAGCAGACATTTGTACTCGTGGGGTTTGTGGCACTGCAGTCACAGACCCCTCTCACATAAATATTTTAAAAATAATCATTTTTTATGTGCCATTAGTTAAGAGCTTCTGGTGGCAGTGTGCTGGGGATAAAAGGGTGGTCCTAACCCGGCCTGTGCTGTCATTTAGTGGGGATTTTACCCTTGGTGATGTCCAGAAATCCCATTTCCAAAATCTGCATCTCCTCTGCTCCCTCTCAGAGCTGCCCTGATGTTCTTCAGCACCCACCAAAATTAAAAGGTGAAATTGGCACTCAAAGAGCTGCTGGATCCTTCAGCCTGGATCAGATATTTTTCTTTATCAAGCAGATGAACCCATTGCAGCTCAGTTGGATTTAAAACTTTTTTAAGGCTTTATATTTTCCTTTTAAATTTTATGCTTAAGATGGGGACTGTGCATCGGAACCTGCTGAAAAAATGTGCACTTGCTCTGTTCCTTTTAGAACCAGGTTTAACTTTCAGGATGATCCTTTTTGCTATAAAATGGAATTTAATTATTTTTCTTGGTCCAGTAAGATTCATAAGGTCTCTGCTTATTTGCTTTTTTGAGGTGGTTACTGAAGGGGTACAAAAAACTGGGCACTGGGATAAATCTTTGATCATAGAAAACCAGTCAGGAAATTATGCTTTAAAAAGGACAAACTTTAAAAAAGAAAAAGTCCAAAGTGTGCCTTGGTCGAGCTTCGATGAAATATGACACATCCCCTAAATATGTCACGTTTATTTTTACAATACTATAAATAAAAAAGTCGAGTGAGAAAATAATCTCTTGGCTGTTCTTGGGAGCGCAGGCCCTGCCAGGAAAGGTCTCTGTAAATAGCAGAGGTCAGAACGAGTTGGGATCTCTGCCCCACCCCTCTGAAAGCAGGGAAGGCATCTCTGTGTACATTCCATAAAACATGGATGGCCAATCCTCCTTGCACTGTAAATCCTGGTGACCTGGAGATGCCACACAAGTGCCAAAAAAATTTAAAGAGAAAAAAAAAATCCATCTTTGGCTACTGTTTCTTAGTGCTGACTTGGAGCTTTAACTGTTTTGGCCTGGGAATTTTGTGACAAACACTTTTGGACTGAAAACTTATGGTTTATTGAAGAACTTTTTCCATGAGAAAAAGCAGATTTTTCATTTTGATGTATCTGAGATGACCAAGCAGTACCAGGAAGTTTGAAAGACTCAGTTGTATTTTGTTTTCTCTGTGTTGATTTTTTTTTTCCCCCCCCGGGGATTTTACACCCAATAATCTTGATGGTGGCTGCTGCTCGAAGGAATTTGGTTTGAAATTTGTTCTCCTTCGTGTAAAGAGATTTGCAAGGGATTTTTATTTCTTGCATGACCATGATTTAGGTGAGTTCTGGTTTAGATGCTGATGCTGCAGCAGGAGCAGCAGAAATGAAGTGCTTTGGGAAAGGCAGAGGTGGAAGGAAGTTCATCCTTTCCAGCTTCTCTGGGGTAGTTTTCATCTATAAATTCATTTTAAGGGATAAATTCTGATTTATACCCCTTCAGGGCCAGCTGGGGATTGTCCCAGGTTTGCTCTGGGGCTGTTGGTGAGCGGGGGATTATCCCAGCCCTGGAGCACCCACATGGCTCAGGGTGCTGAGAATGTCCTGGGTGCTCCCTGAGGGGCTGAGAAAGGTGGGGTTCATCCTCAGAATTCTCACGGATTTGTTTAATTTCCAATCCCACTGGGAAACAAAAGAGAAGGACATTTGGAGGAAGGGCTGCAAGGTCCAGTGCTGGCCTTGCCCATGCTGGGCTAACGCTTGGACTCGATTTTGGAGGCCTTTTCCAACCTCTGGTGATTCTTGAGCTGCTTGGTTTTAAAAAGAATTTGAGATCAGAGCAATATTTATGGGGATGAGAGGGGGTTGATGCTTTCAGGGCCTGGCTCTCCATCTTAGAGACACAAAGATGAGGCCAAACAATTCCAGCCTAGGCTGCTCCCTGCCCTGCTGAGGTCCCAGCATGGCTGGCAGGATGGGTGATCCTCACATGTCGTGTGAGGAAAGGAACCTTAAACTGCTCCCCTCATTTCTTGGGAAGTGCTTGGAGAAAGATCTAAGGGCAGGGACTGAGGGCACATCATGGGCCCATCCCCAAATTCCCCTTTCCCCCATCACTGTCCTCTCCACCTGTAATTTTCTCCCTGAATAAATTTCTTTTACTATTTCACTTCCCTCACCACCCCAAACCCAGGCTTGACCTACTGTGTTTGCTTTCATTAGAATAAAATAATTCCTTCTAGTGCCTTTTGCCCTGGCCAAACCTCCAGCTTTTTCCAAATCCTTCAGCTCTTTAGGAATTTTATTATCAATACCAAATATCAAATTATTATAATTTATCAACTATCAAAAGGCTGGATATATGGAATCAAGTGTTTTGTGGGAGGCTCTGAGCTTGTTCATAAATAAATAGAAGAGAGGTAGAGGACGAGTGAGCTCCACTGGATTTGCTTCCTGAAGAAAAAGGTGCTGGAGCACACAGGAATCCTCTCTAAAAGGCATTTTTCTGCTCTTTTGTGTTTTTAGTTTTAGAAATAAGCTTTATAGCACCAAGTGACTGTGATCATCTCGTGCTCATGGGAGTGGTGGCTCTGGGAGAGAATCCAGCACGTGCTCCTTGCTCTTCGTTATCTTGAATTACACAAATAATTTTTAAAACATATGTCAATAGGCTTTTAAGCAAGCAGATTCTGTTCTGATTAATTAATCATACAGTTTCTCAGCTTCAAATGAACTTTTTTAATGACAAGTATTCATTTTTTAAAATTTTTTGGGAGCTGTTTGTTTTTACACATCTGCATACTGCTTAGTTTGAACTTATTAATTAGAATAAATAAAAAATAAGGAAAGCAGCAGGTGTTCTCTTATGTCTTCTACAAAGAATCTTATTCTTTAAATTTTACCAGATTATTTTATTCCTGCTGCTTCACGCTGCGGGTTTCACAACAGAAATATTTTCTTTTATTCACATGAGACTTTTTGGTTTTGGTTGGTTTTTTTTTTTTATTTTTTTGTTGGCAATTTGAAGGCTGTCATGGTTTGTGGAGAAGAAAACATTCTTATAATGTCTCTTTGCTGCTGCGTGACTGATTTTACACGGACTCAGGAGTGCGTTGTAAATAAGCGGATTAGCCCAAAATATTCTGGGAAAGGTACAAAGGGAAATATGGTTTTTTTCCTCCCAATTTCACTCGCAGGGACCATGCTTGGGAGTGGTTGTTTGTGTTAGGCTGGATTGTTTTGGAGAGGAGAATGGGTAAATTATGTATTTGTCTGCCACGAGTTTTATTTTTAAGGCTGAAAGGCTTAATCTTCTGAGCACTTGAATATATGAATGCAGAGATGAGGCCATTACTATTATTATTATTATTATTATTATTATTATTATTATTATTATTATTATTATTATTAAATGTATTTATTGACTTTTCAGGAAGTTTTCAGTCTCTCCATGACTCCAGAACCTGGGGCATGTGGAGCAGCCAGTGTGGCTGAGGAGTGCAGTGAGGATGGGGATTAGGGGTGCAAGAAAATTCTGTTCCTTGTACCTGACCTCCTGGAGAAGAGAAATCCCTGGGTGGTACCTGAGAGAGAGCACAAAAATTCCAACCAAAGACATTAAATATCAATTTCCAGCCCATGAGTTGCTTATCACATCCTAAAAATGAGGGATATCCACGTTGAAGTCCTTTAGTGGGGTTTCAGCTTGTGACCGGGGATCACCTGCATGAAGTCATCCCCCTCACACTCTTTTATTTCCCTTTTCAATTTTTTAAAACAAATTTTAAACCATCAAATTAGAAATTCCAGCCAGCAGAGTTAAGAATCAGAGTAGGTATCACCTTTTCCTGCATCCTGCCTGAAAACTCTCCTCCTTTATTTTTTTTTATTGTTCTCCCTATTTTATTTTTAATTAAAAGCCGGCCCGGACGCGAGCGGTTGGCGTGGAAAGCTAAAAAGCAACTTGAAAGTTTGGGGGAATTATTTTCGCGCGGCTCAAACGCCGGGCGAGGATTAGAAACAGTTTAAAAGCTTTCCCCATCCCAACGTTATCCATCAGAGGCCCCTCGGAATGCCCAGATGAATATGGGAGTGGACAAGGTTCTGGTTCCTTTCAGAGAGCTGCCTCGACCTTCTGGGTTTTTCCTCGGGCATTGATGTTTGGTGCACATGAAAGGATTTCTCCGGGGGTTTCTCCAAGGGTTTTGCGGGAAGTGAAGCAGATTGGGTGAAGTAAGAATGCAGACTTAAGTTCTCTCTGTGTTTTTGGTGGGAGAGAACTGACTCCTGCATTATCTCACAAACACATAGGAAACATAAAAAGGGGAAATTATGCAGAAAAACATAAATTATGTAGATGCTGGAAAGCCTATGCAAAACATGATAT
Organism: Acrocephalus scirpaceus scirpaceus; assembly: GCA_910950805.1. Taxonomy (NCBI): domain Eukaryota; kingdom Metazoa; phylum Chordata; class Aves; order Passeriformes; family Sylviidae; genus Acrocephalus; species Acrocephalus scirpaceus. Next base: position 61,005,516 of record OU383781.1, read on the forward strand.
GTGCACATAATAGCATATTTCCCTAGGGTCTAATTGCATCCTTTGGGTACCTTTTGAAGCATCTGAATATTCAGAAGAAAGCAAATTTATTGTAATTTACAAAATATCACAAAAAATAAGGTTGATACGATGATGGATGTTGTAATGGAAACTCACTCTTCAGTTCTTGTCTCAAAGTTGACCGAAGACTAAAATGTAATAAATTAGTGCAGCTGTTGTGTGGGGGGATAGAGCTGCTTCCCTCAGCCCGTCAGCCCCTTTCCCTTGCAATCCTGGGGCTTTTCCAGATGGTTTTTTGACAGGTCCTCAGTGCCAACCCATGTGAGGGGAACCGAGGGTGATAAAGGGCTGGTGTTTATTTTCTTCTCAGGAGCTGGGATTTGGTCAGGGCAAAGGAACCCTGTGACAGCCCTGTGGGGTTGATGCCTTGGGAGGGCTGACCTGAAACAGAGACTGGACAGAGCTGGAGAATAAAGCAGGGATTTATTGAAAGAGGATCCACCTTGGGCAGGACAGGGTCTGACCAGGGCTACACCCAAAATGGACCCAAAATGGTCACAAAATGGCTCCCAAGTCATGAGGTCTTACACTTTGCTAAGTTTTGGTCCATTTGCACATTGGGGTTGAATTGTCCAATCCCAGCCCCAGGCTGGGAGCTCCCATCCTTCTTGTTCCTCCCTCCAGCCACCCTTGTTTGTGCTGTTGGGCTGAAAGTTGTCCTTGGTGTGCAGCAGGACAAGGATTTGTTTTGTGTCCCTGCTGTGTGCAGAGAGCTGAGTGACCCTGACTGTGAGCTCAGAGCTGCACCCTGGGCAGCACAGAGCCTGAAAATATGAAATCTCAAACTTAAGGCATCAGAGTGGCTCTAAGTGGACATGATGGCAGAGCTCTGGTGGCAGAAAGGATCATCAGGAATTCTGGGCTCCCACCAAAATTCCCCCTGAGCCCCACTGAGCAAACTGGCAGCAGTTTCTTTGCATCAATAAACAGGGAATCTGCAGGTAATCCAAACACCCCTGGACCAATTACAGCTGCCCCCAGGGATCCCTCTCCTATCAGAAACTTTTGGAAAACTTGGGATCAGTCACCAAAACCTGAATTTATTCCTCTCTCTTTGAAATGGCTTCACTGCTTTGAACTCCAGAGTCAGGAGGTGAAGGGGAACAGTAGGAAGATTTTGCTGAGCCATGTTTTAACATTTTTCCAAAGGCAGGAGGTTATTGTGGCTCTTCTTTGGGAGCTGTTCTCTCATCAAAGGATGATCAGATGCCCCAACCACCTCTCCCTGGGCTCCCCTTCCAAGGGTTCTCATCAGCTCCTGGCACTGGGGAATGCAGGCTGCTCCTCCATTGGATGGAGACTTGAGGACCCCTTTGGATCACTGGGATCTCTACAGCTGTTCATATTTCAGGTCAGACAGGTGCAGGCATTTTCTTTGGAGAGCAAACTCCTTGGGAGAGGGAGCTATCCATATATTTAAGAGTTTTCCCAGGAAATACTGAAGGAGCATTTATATTTTCCAGCAGCATTTATGACTGATCTGGTGTTGTCTCTGGACAAGATTCTGAGTAATGTCCTCCAGAAGTGACCCTGCTTGAGTGAAGGGTTGGATTAGATGACCTCCAGTGGTTTTCCAACCTTAACCATTCCATGATTTCTACTTGTTATGAATGCACAAGAAAAAAAATCAGATTCTTAGCAGATATTACTGCACAAACCTTGCTCTGTTAAAACCACCTAAACTGGTCTTTTTGGCCACAAAATACTGAATCCCAAAGGAAAACTGTGTCAGGGTTATTGGGATCCAGCACATTTTCCCTCTGCAGGGCCTGTTTTATGGGAATTTGGCTGCTGACCTTAATGCAGAGAAATCTGGGGCCTCTGTGACAAACAGGGAGCTGTGCTTGATTGAAGAACCAGGATTTTAACCTTTGTCCTTGCTCAGAATATCCACACCCTGTGGAAAGAACAAGCAGAGTCTAGATCAGGAAGATATCATGGAAAATCAGGGAAGTTTTTGATCCATTACCCAAATTTTAAATGTATTTAAGTTTTCCTCCTTCTCTGGTTACTCAGACCATGGGAGGGGCTGTATTTTATTTTCCTGATAAGCCATGTCATGTGCTGATCCCAAGACTCTTCCTGCCTCCCAGGGAACCCTGGAAGTTTTTGGATGGGGTTGCCAGGATTTGTTGTCTCTCATTTGTTTTACCTTCCTGCACAAACCAGTGAGGAGAGGGCGACCTTTGGGCACCTTGGGTGTTGTCATTATGGAGAGTGTGGCTCCCATCGTGGTGGCACAGCCCTGTGGGGTGCAGGGGGAACACCCCAAATCCCTGTGAGGTGTCCATTCCCTGCTTTGCCTCCCCTCCCTCCAGCATCCCTGTATTCAAGGAATGCGCCCAAGCTTCCCCACGCCTGGAATTTAAATACATAAATGTCCTGCACGGATCTGTTGTTGGTTGGTAATGTATTGTCAGCTGTCCTGCCAGCCTTTTTATCTTCTGATTAGCTTTGAAATCATTGAAGCCGGTGAAGATTCGTTTGTTATCCCAGTCCTCCGAGGACCAGAAATCCAGTGATGGTGTGGATGTGCTCTGAGGCAAGTTCCCATTTGTAAGATGGATGATGATTGCTTGTCGATACTAAGAAAAAGAGCTTTGTCAAATCTGAAGTTGTCTCCTTTCTTAATGTAAAATATTATTTTTATTTTCACGCTTGGAGAAAATTGTGATGCTGCGAGCAGCAGGCAAAGGAAAAAACAACCACCACCCCAAAACCCAAGGTGACTCGGATGTTTGTTTATTTGTCTGCTTTTGAGGTGTGCAAGATTTTTTCTTTTTTTTTTTGTTTTTTTTCAGAAAAAAAGGTGTCAAGGGAAAGAAAATACTTTTATGATAAGCTCGTGCAGGTTTACAGGAATTTTCTTGCTTTAATGAGCAAAGATGTAATCTACCTCTTTGCCTGCTTTCTCTAATCATCTCCCTGAGATGTTCTCATTCTTATGCTTTCAATGGAGCACTCCAAGATTTAGTGGGATGTGGCTTAGTGCTGGGAAGGCTTTGGGAGCTGGGAACCTCGGTCACAACCCACAGGGCACACCCAAATGTGCCTGTGATTGCTGTGGGTCTGTGCAGATTTGTTTCCTTCAGAGCGTCCTGGGACGGGGTTAAAGCACAGCCAGGGCAGAACTGAGGTGGCTGCAGGTATTTCATAGAATTCCAGAATGGTTTGGATGGGAAGGGACCTTAAGGCTCATCCCATTCCATCCCCTGCCATGGCAGGGACACCTCCCACTGTCCCAGGCTGTTCCAAGCCCCAATGTCCAACCTGGCCTGGGGCACTGCCAGGGATCCAGGGGCAGCCACAGCTGCTCTGGGCACCCTGTGCCAGGGCCTGCCCACCCTGCCAGGGAATGATTCCTGCCCAAAATCCCATCTAAATCTCCCCACTTTCATCTTAAACCATTCCCAGTGTCCTGTCCCTCCATCCTTGTCCCCAGTCCCTCTCCAGCTCTCCTGAAGCCCCTTCAGGCCCTGCCAGGGGCTCTGAGCTCTCCCTGGAGCTTCTCCTCTCCAGGTGAATGTTCCCATCTTGCTCAGCCTGGCTCCAAAACAAAAGTGTTCCAGCCTTTGGAAAATCTTTGTGGCCTCCTCTGGGTTTGCTCCAGCAGCTCCACATCCTTTTGAAGTTTTGGAGCCCAGAGCTGGATCAGGAGGGGTCTCATCAGACTGGAGCAGAGGGGGAAATCCCTTCCAAGTAATTTCTAACAAAAACCCATTTCAATTCCTCAGAGGGAAGTTGGGTACTAAAGGTGGGACTGGTCAAGACACGTTTAGTGAGTCTTTGCTCAGAGCAGGGCCTTGTTTGGCTCCCCCTCGGGGGGAATGATGGGAATTTGTACAGCTTCATTCCTGCCACCAATGGAGCTGGGTTTCCTTGGGTGCTCAGGGGGGCTGAACTGAGTCCTGCATCCTCCTGAGCAGGAGCCAGGATGCAGCAAGGCTGTGCTTGGGGCAGTGGGAGATGGATTTGGGCCTCTTAGAGCAGGTGATGCTTTATCTTTAGCTGCCTTTATGTACCTGAGGGTGCAAATTTTCCTGTGCTTTTCTCCCATTCCATCCGGTAAAAAACCTCTGAGCTGGGTGTGAAACCACGCGCTGCACCCCTGAAAATCCAGGTTTCCCTGGAAGCCCTGAGAGGTGGGAAAAGAGAGTGTGACTGTCCAGGTGAGCTCATATCCACTCGCTGTCTCACGCTCTGGCTTTGTCTCCATCAGCCCCTGCTCCTTTCAGCCCTCCCCTCCTCTCCCCGGGTTTTTCCATGCCATAAAACCAGGAGCCAGGCTCTTTACGACCCAGCAGGAACCGTGTCTTTCCGCTTCTTTGCTCTGCAAAGACTCAACAGACTTTTGGCCGCTCTGAAATGACTCAGACCAACCTGAGGGTGACTGGGGCTGCCTCTGTGCAGCTCTTGTTCTGCACTTCCTGTTCCAAAACTTCAGTGAGAGAATCTTTCTTCTCTAAATCCTGTAACGGGACGAGGAACAAAGTTTTTTGTGGTCTCTTCCTTCAGGAATTTATAAATTGCGCTCTCAGCGAGGGCTGTGCACAGAGCATCTTTTCAGTAATGTAGGTTTTTGTTGGTTTAAGAGGAAAAATACTCCTAAATCCTACTCCCACCCTTGACCTCCTCTCCCTGGGAGGGAATAGATAAGCAAATGGGAAAACTGGGGGTGTGGGAAGGAGGATAAGGAAGGTATTGGCTTTAAGCAGAACTCCGCCGTACGAGTCTGTGAACGCATTGTGAACGTATCTGTGAATATATTGCCATTATTAATCCTCTAAGTGATGTCACGGCTCCTTGGCAGCAGCACAGAGCCCTTGGGACACCTCTGGAGCGAGTCAAAGGAAGCAGCAGTGGCTGTGAACGTATCTAGGGATGCCTTTGGCTCGCTGGGTGTTGGGTTTGCGGTGCCAAAATGCTCTCAGCGGAGGGGCAAGAGCTCCGGGGGTGTGCACGGGGCTGCCAGGGAGGTCAGGCTGCTCCAGGGAACACGGGCAGGCAGCAGAGGGAACACCAGGAGCAGGGGCCAAGAGCTCCTGACTGGAAAAGCACATGGTCCCTGTGAAGCGTTTCCAGCGCTGCCGCCAGCCAAGGAGCCGCGGGTTTACGGTTTCACACGTCTTCATTTCTGGGGATTTAAGTGGACCAGCAGCGTTGTTGGGGATTAACCCGGAGTTAAAAAGGCATTTATGAGGTGGGAGGATATGGAGTGAAATACTCCTCGTGTCTCCAGGGGCTGGGTTAACAGCCCGTCCCTGCCGGCCTGGCACTCGTGCCCTGAGGGTGACAACAGCACCAGATTCCAGAAAAATTGTGCACCAGCTCTTCCCTTGGCTTGGAAATCCCACTGCATTCAGTGGGGACCCATAATCCAGGACATTTATGGTGGGTCTCCCAAAAAACCAGTGCCTTGAGGGTCACAGCAGCATCAGATTCCAGGAAAATTGTATGCCAGCTCTTCCTTTTGCTGGCAAATCCCACTGAATTCAGTGGGGATCCATAATCCAGGACATTTATGGTGGCTCTCCCAAAAACCAGTGGCCTGGGCTGACCTTCTCCATGTTGGGAGGATGGGACAGTGTTGGGGTGTCCTGGAGGAGCCACCTCGTGTCCAGGGATCTGCTCTGTCCCTGTGCAAGTTGTGAGGCAGCCACGTGAGTGGATTGGATTGACACAATGTTTTTTGTCTATTTTCTTGAATTTCTTAAATTTCTTTTGCAATCTTAAGATTAGAACCTGCTGTAAGGAGGAGACCTTTCACTGGTGGCCAGATGGTTTTGATGAGCAAACAGGAATTATTTTATTTGAAAGGTGGAGGGAAAGGGTGCAAAATGCAGCCTTGTGGTGTTTCCTCCACGGATATGGATAACCTGATTAGACAAGCCTGGCAATATTTCTCCTTATGAAAATCAGTGTTAACTTTGCTCAGTGCTGCCTCGTGGAGGAGAGGGCTGAGAAAAAGGGCAGGAAAGTGAAACATGCAGGTATGAATCCTATCCTGGCTGCATTCATGCTCCAAACTCATTGTGGCAAGGCTCAGGGATTCCAACAGAACGAGTTGGTGTCTGTATTGCAAAGCAGCATAACAGGGAAGCCTCATCAGTGACACAGATTAGAGACTGCAGAAAAAAAATCCCTGCTACACCCGTGCCTGAACACACGAGATGAATGCAGAGGAAAATCTCCCTGTCCAGCCCCACCACCCACACATCTGCTGAGCACCCTCCCCTGCTCGGGCTCCGTGGCTCCACACGTGGGGAGAGGATGGAGATGATTAATCAGGGACTGCAGGAGGTGCTGAACGTTTGTGGCCCTGCAGAGCCCGGGGTTGCTGCTGTCTGCAGTGAGGATTTGGGGGAAGGCTCTCAGATAGGGATAGAAGATAAAGAACTCCACCAAACTGAACAAAAAAAAAGGGTATTTGTGTGAAACTCGTAGGATGTAAAAAATCAGTGGCTTTGCAGAGCTCTGCTCCTGGTATTATTCTTTGTGATTAGGCTAATGAGCCCTGACTCTTACAGGTACAGTGTGCTGTGATACCCACAGGGGTTGGGATCTTCATCACACAATTAGGCCTCTCCCTCTGTGCAGGCATTTTATAATAAATAATCAGTAGTCTTAATATGGTTTTGAAGCTGGTCAGTGCAGTCATTACCCTGCACAGCTCCTGAGTTCAGCTAAAATTCACTTACTTAGATTGTTTGTTAAGCCTGGCCTGGTAATGAATGTAAATTTGTTTTATTAAAGTAAATATTTCTATTTCTTGAATGCTTTTAGATTTTTTTTTTTTTTCAAGTGGAAAAGGGATAGCCATGCCTTGATGAATGAAGACTTTTTTTATTTGGGCTCTTGTGCCGTGTTCTGCCGTGGGATATTGGCTCACATCTGGTTGAGTTTGGTACTTACCATGGTGAGGAAAATTTGGTGCTCAGTGGTGTCTCTCTAAGCAGGGCTGTTGCTCCTTTCCCCACTGATAGGTGCAAAAAAATAGGCCCAAAGAGGAGCATGGCAGTATCTCATGTGGTAGAACCAAAAATCAAATCCTTCAGATTTATTTCTGAGGTGTTTTGAAGATTTTCATGTGTTTTAGCAGCAGTTTTAGTGTGGCCTTGTGCTGTGCCCAGCTGGTCTGGCCTTCCTCACCCCAGTGAAGGACAGAGGGAGCTGGGGATGTTCAGCCTGGAGCAAAGGAGACTCAGGGGTGCCCTCATCACTCTCCACAGCTCCCTGAAAGGTGCCTGTGCTCAGCTGGGGCTGGGCTCTTTCTCCAGGCAGCACTGACAGAACCAGAGGACACAGCCTCAAGCTGTGCCAAAGGAAATATAGGCTGGATATTAGGGAAAAGTTTTTCACAGAAAGAGTGATAAAATATTGGAATGCTCTGCCCAGGGAGGTGGTGGAGTCACCATCCCTGGATGTGCTTAAGGAAAGCCTGGATGTGGCACTGGGTGCCGTGGTTTAGTTGAGGTTTTAGAGCTGGGTTGGATGATCTTGGAGGTCCTTTCCAGCCCTGTAATTCTGTGTGTGGTGTCCCCATAACCCTGCCAAGCTCAGCAGGCAGCTGGCCAGGCCTCAGCCCTGCAGTATTTCTCATGATTTCTTACTCCCCGTTAAATTCATCGAAAGCATTTCAAACCTCATCTGTCAGAAGCATCACCACTGCTCAGAAAAAGGTTTTAATTTTATTTAATCTCTCCTAGATGCACATCTCAGATGATTGAGCCTCTTTGTGGCAGCGTGCTTGGGAGAAGGGACAAAAATCAAACTAAATGATAGCGTTGGCCAAACCCTCGGCCTGCCATGAAACCAATTCCTGACTCCCAAAACTGGTTTGCCAAGGATCAATTCCCTCTCAGTTAAAAAGCCAGGCTGAACAGATGTCTTGCCTGGTGCCCTGTAAATAAACATCCCGGAGCTCTGGAGCTCACAACAAGCTCCAGGCTCCAAGAGCTGTTTGTGGATGTGACAAACGCAGGGTGCTCCCTCCCTGAGTTACAGCTGGCACTGCACAATCGGATTTGGGATATGGGAAGCCTGGGCCCACTCTGGCTAAGAGGGGTCATTGTTCCCTTGTTAGGCATAATGGGCAGTGTTCAAACCCTGCAACTTTGGGCATTTCCAGTTGGTGGCTCAGTGAAGCACTTTGGCTCCCGGTCAGTCAGAAGAGAGGATTAATTTAGGAACCTATCATACACCACTAATTAAAAACAGAGGCTGAGGGCAGCTGGGACACCTGTGGCTCATCCCTGGCAGTGTCCAAGGCCAGGTTGGATGAGGCTTGGAGCAGCCTGGGATGGTGGAAGGTGTCCCAGCCCACAGTAGGGGTGGGATTGGATGGGCTTTAAGGTCCTGTCCAAACCAAACCATTCCATGGCTCTCTAAATCTCTGATTTCTATTACAGCTCCTTTCCTGGAGAGGGCTTTTTTGTTTCTCTGGGGAGTCTGACTGGGTGAAGGGTTAAAAAAAAGGAATGATGAGGAGAAGGGATGTTTGATGCCACCAAAGCAGTGATTTGCTGTGTGGGTGAGTTTGGGCAGGAAGGGAACGAGGTGCAGCCATCCCCGTGGAGCCCCTAGGAATTCCTGCTGGTTTTCCTCTGTCTTTTCCTCTGGACTCCCCTGCTCCAATGTTATTTTCCCTTGTTCCCAACACCTTCCCATTTGGCCTGTGAGGGCTCTGTGGGGAATAACGTGGCTGCAGTTGGGAGATGCTGAGTGCACATTTCACAGCCTACTGCCAACACATCCCCCAAATCCTGCCAGGCTTGGATGAGTGGTGTTTGCCTGGAGCTTTGTCTGGTTAAAGCCGAGTTTCTGAGGGTGATTTGGGAGGCAGAGCACATCAGCAGAGGTGCTGGCTGCTCTCCTTGCTGTGGACATCATCCTTTCCTTGTTCCTGAGGCTCAGGGGAGCAGCTGGGACAGAGGATGTCACAGACACCAGGATTTCCTTACACTTAAAAATACTTGGCAGCTGTGGTGCCAGCCAAACTTGACAGGCTGATTTGGGTGATGCTGCATGGCCAGGATCCTCAGATCCTCCTTTCCCCCTTCCCCGCGTGTTACAAATTGCTCTAATGCCACATGAGGGATGGGGAGGGAAACTTGGGCTCCATTCATACCGGCATTGTTGCTAGGAAACCTCTCCCTTTGACAATGGAGGTTGAGCATGCCTGTGTTTGCCTTTGGCTCTCCGAAGGACAAAAATCACCATGTGGCACTGGCGGGGATGGGGGGGAGGATGGGGGGAAAAAAAAAAAAAAAGAATGAAAAAAAAAAAGCACAAAAACCCTGAAAATTACTTTAAATTTTTCCTCTGTGCCAAATGAAGCTCTGGATTGCAGATGCCAATGCTTCTGGTTTTGTAGGGACACAGATGAAAAAAAAAAGAAAAAAAAAAACCAACAGCACAAAAAACCTGAAAATTACTTTAAATTTTTTCCTCTGTGCCAAATGACGCTCTGGATTGCAGATGCCAGCGCTTCTGGTTTTGTAGGGACACAGATGAGGCACAGCCCGACCCTTCCATGCTTCATGTGCTGGGAAGTCAGGCTGGATTCTTGGAGTGCCTTCTGCTACCTGAGCTGGCCGGGGCTGCTGTGCCATATGGGAGAGGGCAGCCAGCCCCGGGGATCCATGGGGAGCGCACATTCCCTGGCTCCTGGGAAAGCTGCTCAATTTGTTAGGTGGGAAAGTGGCTGTGGGGTTCTCTGCCCCTCTCTTTTCCCTTTGAATTTTGAGATATTTGTTTAAAAGGGATCCTAAATGCCCGTTGTGTGTACCTACATGTGTTGGGTTTGCTTCATGAGTGCTTTTAATAGGCTCAAGGAAAGAAGAAAATATTCAGAAACTGTTTTGGTTTCTTCCAAAGAACTGAGAGGAGTGAAGTCTGAATTATCTAAAATCAGCCTCCAAATTTTTTTTACACAAATTGGCATCCTTTCTTTTTTTTTTCTTTTTTTTCTTTTCTTTTTTTTTTCTTTTTTCTTTTTTTTTCTTTTTTTCTTTTTTTCTTTTTTTCTTTTTTCTTTTTTTTCTTTTTTTCTTTTTTCTTTTTTCTTTTTTTTTTTTTTCTTTTTTTCTTTTTTTCTTTTTTTCTTTTTTTCTTTTTTTTTTTCTTTTTTTTTTTTTTTTTTTTTTTTTTTTTTTCTTTTTTTTTCTTTTTTTTTTTTTTTTTTTTTTTTTTTTTTTTCTTTTTTTTTTTTTCCTGTCCTGGCTGAAAATCCTGCAGAATGGAATTTTTTTTTGCCTGCAGTAGCTGCTGCCAAACACTTTGGATGAAGTGTTGCACATCAGTGTTGACCCCCGGTCAAGGCAGAAGGGGGAAATCTGGTCTTGTGGCCAGGAGATTACAATTATAGTGTTTAATGTTGCAATTTTGGCTGCAGAGGAGCCAAATCTGTGCCTCAAGATGGAATTCTGGGTGCACAAAACATGGGCTGTGCCCATGCAGCCTCCAGTGCACCGTGGGAGCAAAATGTTGATAAATTGATAATTATCTTAAAGAAGTGGGGAGTGAAATAAGTGAAAAATAAGTGGGAGAAATTTACCAGTTTTAGTAAAAACCTTAATTCTTGATTAGTGGTTGACGGCAGCGAAACCTCACATTGAATCAAAGGTTCTGTGGGGTTTTTTGAGGGTTTCCTGTTTGCAGTGAGAGATTCGAATCAAAGGTTCTGTGGGGTTTTTGAGGGGTTGGGTTTCGCATTTGCAGTGGGGGATTCGAATCAAAGGTTCTGTGGGGTTTTTGAGGGGTTGGAGTTCCATTTTCCCCTCTGTTTGCAGTGAGGGATGAAAGGCAGGAGCTGCCCCTGCTTTGTCCTCAGCTCCCTCCGATGTCTGGGGTGCCCTGGGGGGCACTGGGGGTCCCTCTGCTGCCTGTGCCATGTGCAATCCCGTGCCAAGAGCTTTCCCAGGACAAAGACACGGCAGTGACACATCCCAGAGAATCCCAACCCTGCAAAGCAGCTCGGCATCACGGCAGCACCTCCCCGAGCTGTGCTGGATCCTCTGCCTCCCTCCCCGGCTCTGCTCCGGGCACAAACCCTTTGTCCCTGGCCCTGCTCCCATTCCCTCCCCTGTAGGCACCTCATTACCCATCACACCACCTCCCCTCGTGCTATTAACTCTCCCCTTGGCTTCTCACACCCCTCATATCACGGCTGTTTATCCCGTGTTAAATTATTTTTGTTAAAGCGGCAGCTGGGTCCCTTTGTACCCAGGCCTTGTGTGAGCCATCAGAGCTAAAAGTAGGATCCCTGTTTCTGTTTTGGGGAGAAATTAAGGCTCAGGCAGGTGAGCTGAGTGGTCCAGCATCACTTTTGCAGTCCGGAGGGCTCAGATTTGTCTCAGTGGTTCAGACCAGTGGCACCAGCGGCTTCTTGATGGACCCACACACTTTTCTGAGTTTGCTGCAAGGATTTCAGTGTGTGGAGTTCAGAGCAGCCCAGGACCTCCTTATTGCTCCTAGAGAATTACTATTGTTGTTATTATTATTATTTATTATTATTATTATTTAACAATGTAGGTTTCTTTTTCCTGCCGTGTGCTTCTCAAAGTCCAGCACAGAGGAGTTACTTTCTTTAAAAGATTTGTCTCTCCTGGTTCACAGTTAAGGATTTCCCACCTCTCCAGCCTTGTCCGTGCCCACCCCTGCTCAGGGTGATTTTGAGGGGTCTCTGAACAGAAGATTTCCTCGATTTATCATAATCTCCTCCACTTTGGTGCTAAATGCCTCTTTTGCTCCTGTGGTTTGTGAATTTCCATGCCCTTCCCATGTCTGTGTTCTGCCCAGGGAGCAGCTACAGGTGAGCACCACAAAATCAGAGAGAAATGGGATTTTTGTGTAAAGTTGTGACAGTTCAGCATCCACAATGTACTTGTATTGGATAAACTGGTAAGTTTGCTGGTTTCTCAGGCAATTATTAAGAGTTTTAAGGGGTGTTTTATCAGCCTTCCTATCACTTACAAAGATGAGGAAAGACTCATGACAATGCTGAGGAGGGATAAAGTTTGGTTGCTGACATCAAGGGTTTCTATAGATAAAAAATGTGTAAAATCTCATTGTCTTAAAACTGACACTCTGCACATTAGCTAGGGAGCATAAATGGTGATGCATTTTGAGGAGCAGGATCCTGACCTACATTTCCCCCCTGGAACTTGCCCATGGGTATTCCCACTTTTTACCCCACCTTTAGGTTCAATATATTCCTTTTCTTGGCGTCTGCTTTCAAGGTTTGTGTAGACTTGAGTTTTATTTAATTAATATTTTAAGCCGGTGCCTTGATGAGGAAAGGCTCCTTTCCAAAAGCTGCAAATGGGTTACTTTTATTTGAAATTGCATCTGAACAAAGGGCTCAGCACAGATTTATCTCTCGTGTTTCCAAAGCTTTCTCTATCTCTCCATCAACTTTGGAATAAAGGGTCTGCCCATTAAATTTCATCCATCAAACTCGCCCGCCTATGGCAGCAGCTCCGTTGCCCTGCCTGCCCTTTCAGAGCATTTCCTCCTGAAACCAGTGAGATATTTACTCACATTTTAGCAACCCTTTGAAAATGGCCATTATCAGGATATATCATTATGGGTGAAGTATCCCGAGCTTAATCTGCCCGTTGAAATTTACTTCATGTAACAACACAGTGTGTGCCCTGTAAATAACACGCTGCATCTCAGGAAATGAAAGATGTTTTGAATAAATAAATAATGGCTTGCTGACTACTGAGGCTCCTGGCTTTGGTAATGTACTGTGGAAGAGAAAGTAAATAGAAATCTCCTTCTGGGCATTTCCCAACATCAAAATGCCCTCTGTGTTTTGTTGTGGTTAAACACACAACCCCAGCAGAAGCCTGGAGCCCCCTGTTTGGGTGGCCTTGCAAATGAGCATCACCGAGTTTTGCTGTAATCAGGGTTTCTGTGAGGGAGCAGAAGGTGTTGTTGGATGTAGGGGATTTTTTAATGAAAAACTCTGGCAATGCAAGGGATGTGACTAAAACTTGGTTTAATGATGACTGCGAGCATCTGAGGGATGTGTGGTTCTGGGAGAGCTTTGGTAGGTGTTGTTTTCTGCTGGAATTTTAGATGCTGTGGTGTGCCCCTCATGTTGTGTTGAGCCTTGGGACAGGGTGACCCTTCCCCAGGGTCTAATCCAGCCCTTGGATGCACTGAGGGAACAGGGAAGTCCTCAGGAGCAGGCGGGTGGTGGATGCAGATCATTGACCATCCTTGTAAAACCATCTCAGAGTTCATCATTACCTTGAGTTTTAGCCAAAGGTTTGGATTTGCAGGAGGAGAAGCCTGGGAACTGTGATTCCTGGTGGGTTTGGGATGGTGTTTAGTTCAGCTTGATGTGGCCAGCTCGGGTGGAGATCAGCATTACCCACGAAGAAATGCAACACCTCCCACCGAGACCCAACAGAGGCGCGGCCAGTTTGCAAATCCCGTGGCTGAATCATTTTCACCAACTCGGGCTTAGGTAAAAGACAGAAATCTATCAAATGTTGTACAGATTAACTTATCACCCAGTTAAATGGGCTGTCAGTCTGGGCTGCCTGTGCTTGGCAGGGTGAATTCAAATGCATGCAAATTTCCCTGGTGGCTGACGAGCGACGATGGTGGAGCTGTCAACTGATGACATGTGAAAATACATTAACATTGTTTAAAATATATTTGAAAGGGATAGCTCATATTTTGATAACGTTTTCACAGGCAAATGATTTGTATGAGATCTGAAACGCTGACCACATAATTTATACTGGGAGGATTGTTTTTTATTTTTTTTTTTTCCTGATAGCAACTCTTCAGATATATTTTGTGCTTAGAGGAAGCCCCCAAACAATTAACAATTACCACACAAACCAGTTCGGGTCCCATGTGCCACCATTGTACGGAGTCACTGTTCCGATAGCCTCACTTGTCACTTCCACTTGATCTTTCCAAAAGTGATTAGAAACTTCAAAAGAACCAATTACACAGGCCATTGTGTTAGAGACCTGACACTTTTTTTCTTTTTCCCAAAGCCTGATGCTCCTCTTCCCTGCGTTTGGACTCGCCGCCTTCAATTTCTCCTATTGCAAGATGGATTTCTTCACTTAACGGGAACGTCAGGAAGCAGAAATATTAAAAGCTCCACAGTGCTGCTTTCACTCGTTCTTTCAGGGCTTGGTGACTTCTTCACCACCCCCTCCATCAGGACACTGAGGAGCCACGTGGCTTGTGATGGTCACTCCCCGTGTCCCCAGTCCCACCAGTGACCGTTTGGGTAAGTGGCCTTGAAAGGCAGAAGAAAGATGCAGCTCGCTGCAGGAAAAGGTCACAGGATGTGAACAAGTGTTGACTGAGCTGTGTGATAAGAAAAATATCTGAAGCCTGTGATTCAAGATCCAGCCTTTAGTCTTGAATCTTCAGGGGTGAAAGGGGAGAACTTAGCGCAGTCTAAAAACAGCAGATCTCACAGTTCAGCAGTCAACCATGGCGTCTGATACATGAAAAAAATTACTTATGCTGTCAGCTTCCATTATTTACATGATCTTTCTATGGTTGAGTCGTGGCTGTGGATGTGCAATTCAGCTAGAAAAATTGTGTATTTACACAGATGGGTGCTGGCATGTGACCAGGGCTGGAGCAAAAGGCACGGTTAGAGGTAGAAATCAAACCCAGAGAGTGATGAGTTGGTTTTTGAGGGGTTTGGTTACAAGGTGTAAATGTTTGGAGGTATGAAGGGCTCTCTGGGAGATGGTGATTCTTAGGAAAAGGAAGGTGGTGTGAACAGGTTTGGGGGGTCTGCTCTCCTTGGCTTCCTGGGGTGTCTGCACTTTGTTTGACGGGGGCATCTCTGCCTCTGGTTTTACTTGGAAATTCCTGGCAAGGACAAATATGATGTCAGTGCAGCCAGAAAGGTCTGTCAATAAGACTAAAAAAAAGTTTAAAAAAAAATAATAATGGGAGGTGACTGTAAAGGTGTAAATGTAGTGCCTGGGATGGGTGAGAAGCGACCTGGTGGTGCTCCTTCACAGAAGCATCTTCTGATGAGGGAGAGGCAGAGGCCAGGGCTGAGGTGCTTTCCTTTCTCACTCATTCCCTTCTTTCTGTGGATTGTACATGGGAACAAACTTTCCATGTACAATCCACAGAAACCATGTACTGTTTCCACCACAGCCTGGATTAGATATGATTAAATCAGTGGGAATTTATCAGTAAACTCATTTTCTTTTGTGCCTTACAGTGGTGTGTTTGTGCACTCTGGGCATAACTGCTTCCCTTAGAATCCTTTCAGAAGGGAAACCTGGGGAGGAGATGCACTCCCTAACCTTTCCAGTGGCTGTAGGACACTGCCATAAATCCCTCCCTCCTTCCCTTCATTTCTGGGATTTGCCTGTTGAGCACCATCTCTGTGTGCAGATGGGCTGTGAATCACTTCAGCCATGTGCTGACTCGGTTCCTGCTGAGAAGTTTGCAGAGAGGGAATCCCCAGATCTGGCAACCTGAACTAGAGAGAGTGCAGGTGATGGGAAAACTTCCCAGGTTTCAAACTGGACAGGAGATGCTGTAACAAAGTCTTCACCAAGCTTGGAATTTTACCAGGATTATTTGGATACTGAGCAGTGAGGTGAGGTTTTTGTTGCTGGTGCGAGGTGACATCTCTACTAAACTTTCAATTTAAGTAGAAATCTCTGACCTGCCTTGGGTCTCCAAAGTTCAAACCCCGGCCGTGTGTCAGGAGCACAGACCTCAGTGCTGCAGGGCACAGATAATGGAGGCAAGAGGGATGAGGGGAGGGAAAGCAGGAACAAGGGGACGAGGCCAGGCCATCAGAGAGACTGCCAAGGAGGGCAACAGGTCCTCTGCTGACATTAGTGGCCAGTGGTTAACTTGGAACAACATGTATTTCACATTAAAACAGTATAAAATATTTGTAGGTGTGTTTGTGCCTTCCTAGAGGGTGTGACTCTCCCTCCCTTAAGGAGGAGAAGTGTCCTCGTGGGCTGCCAGGTATTTAACACGTGGAAAATTGGTACAGAAAATCCATTTAACTTGTTAGTGAATCAATTGCGTCTCCCTCGGTGCTGGTGTGATGTGCAAGCCCTTTCCCTCCAAATTGCCTCTGCAGTTCTGCAGGCTCGTAGCCTGGTTCAACTCCATCCAGTTAGATAAACTGGGGGGAAAAAAGAGAGTTTTGCCCACGTGGAGAAGTTTCCTTATGAGAAAGAAGAATCAAAGAGAAGCACAGAGTTGTTGTGCTCTTCAGGAAGGCAGTGAGCTTGGTTT
Organism: Acrocephalus scirpaceus scirpaceus; assembly: GCA_910950805.1. Classification (NCBI taxonomy): domain Eukaryota; kingdom Metazoa; phylum Chordata; class Aves; order Passeriformes; family Sylviidae; genus Acrocephalus; species Acrocephalus scirpaceus. The sequence goes on from OU383781.1 coordinate 61,021,845, forward strand.
TTCCCAGTGGGAATTCAGCCAGGGAATGTTCTGATATCGAGGGGAAATCCCCCATTTGCCAGTCCACGGTCACTTTTAACCATCTAGAAGCTTCTGATGGCAGATGCACATCCCAGAATGAGTTAAATAGCAGCACAAGCCCGAGGAAGTGGAGAAGGGGAACTGAATTCCTCAGCTTTGAGCAGCCCTGTCAGCACTTCCAGCTTGGGCCAGCCTGGCCAGGAGCTGCCTGTAAGTGACCAAGAGGGTGAAACACAAAGCTTGCCCCCGCCTCCCTCTGCATGCTCCTGCTAATTCATTTTCCTGCTCCAAGGCCAGTTCCACCCCTGGCTGGATGATTTACCCCCAGTATGTGTTGTGTTTGTCAGGTTTGTCACCTGTGTCCACTTGGTTCCCACTCTGGGCACTCCCTGTGCCGAGGGATGTGATGCTCCCTGTGCCTGGGAATGCTGCTGCCACCAGGAATGGCCACTCTTCTGTTGGACACTGGGAATTTCAGGCTTTTTGTGCTACCAGGCACTGACCCCCAAGCAAACACTGCACTGACCTGAGGGTGTGGAACAGGCACCCAAAATTGAGTGATAGCACTGGGACTGTGGGTGTGCAGTTTGGAAAGAAGTGTGTGATATCACAGGGTGGAAAACAGAGTTTAGAGTTTTAGAATACAGTAATATCTATATAAAACAAGATGGAGGTTTTAGGGTAGAGGCCAGTCCTTCTTTTTCACCTTCTTCTTCATGGGTCTGGGTGGTATTTTGTAATTGCATAGAAAAGTCCTCATTGCGGGCCACAGGTGGTTGGTTATTGGGTTAAAAGTAAAAATAGTGTAGGGGTCATTTCATAATTGGACAATTTATTCTTAAAAGGCCTTGTAGAGAGAGATGGGGTTCCATTTTTAGTTTGTTAGAACCCTAGAAGTGCTGTAGAACTCATGGTTTGTGAGACTGTAAAATAGATAAGAATTAATAAACATCTGAGTCTGAACAAGAAATATTGTCCCAAGCATTTAATCCTGACTCTGCCAGAAAGAAGATAAAAAAGCAACACTTTTCCTCCAGGGAAAATTTGCCTTCTTGGACTAAACCCGACTCCAAAGCTCTCTCTGTGCTCCTGGGCTTGTTTTTCCCCCATGCCAATCCCTTCTCAGGATGGAGGAATTTGCTGGTGCAGGTAGAGAGGAGGTGGCATTGCTCTGCCACGGGGCTCAGTGTGGTGGAGATGTTGTAGAAATTGACATTTTTGCACCCACTCTGTCCCAAACACAGCTTCTGGTGAGGACAGGATGGCTCAGGATCACCACGACCCTCACGGAATTGTTGGAGCTGGAAGTGACCTCAGGAGATGGAGTCCAAACCCCTGCCAAGACAAGAGCAGGTGACACAGGAACGTGTCCAGGTGGGTTGGGAATGTCCCCAGAGGGGGAGATTACACAACTCTCAATCCTGCTGTGAAATTTGCATCCTTAACTCAAACTTTTTCAGGATCAGAACCCACCAACCCCAACCTGTGTGAGGCTGTCTCAGTGAACTCTCCCAGCTCTGAGGACAAGTTGTGGGTTTTGCTGCTCAGACTCAGTGCCTGGCACAGCAAAGCCCAGATTCTACCTGAGATACTTCAAATCAACCCCTCGATTTAAAAAGATTCTTCGGCCAGGTATGGAAGTTTTGTTATAATTGAGTTTTTCCCCCTTTCTCCCCACTTTATTTTTCCCCTTCAAAACGATTATAGATAATAAAGTAGGATGCAAAAGTCCTCATTAAAAATGCATTTTGTAAAATTGAAACTTAAGTGTCAGGTTTTTTGAGCAGTCTGTCAAATACTTGACTATTAAAATAGCTGTTTTTAAAAATTTAATGAGACACAATAAGGACTAAATGCACAAGAAGCTTGCTCCTTCTTAGGATAAAGTAGAAACATAACAAGTCCATTATATTTCCTTACAAAAATGTCCCATTTGTAAAATATGCTATAATCTATTTTTAATTAAATTAGTATATGCAATTTATTACCTGAGCTATATTTATTAATATTTAATATTTAATTTCGAATTAATTATCCACGTGAAAGAGGGCTCAGCTGGGCTGGAGAGACTCACAGAACAGCAAGTGTCCTGCAGCAGCCGGAGGTAAACCTGGAATGTGCAGCTGTCCTGGGCTTTGTGGGAATGATGGAAAAAACAAAATACACATCAGAAGCTGTGGGTGCAGTCACCTTCCTCTGTGGAAGTGTGGAATCCTGAGGAGATGAATGCCTGGTGTTCATATATTCATAATTTTGGGAAGTATTTTCACTGAATCAATCGGAGAATGGATCAGGTTGGAAGGGACCATTGGAGGTTATTGAGAACACCCCTGCTCCAGCAGGGACATCCCAGAGCACATCACTCAGGAGGGTGTCCAGGTGGCTTTTGGATATCTGTAGAGAAGGAGAAATTACTGATATTTCACCTCAGCACTGATCTCTGACTCTGGGAGCATCCCACACATCAAGACCTGACCTCCCAAAGTTTCACTTTCCTCCTCTTTCCTCAATAGTTTGCTCTGTTTTTATGATTTGGGAAATTTTGCTTTAGATTTCCACAAGATGGGATTTCCTCCTTCTCCCCTGTGCTTTGACAAGCAGGGAAGAAGGTCCCATCAGAAATTTAAAATGTGATTCCTTGGATCAGCGCCCAGCCTGGTGCTGGGTTTGCCTAAAGTGATACCCAGTGTCACTGCAGGCAAACCCAGGCAGACAGAAATCATGGAATGGTTTGGGTTGGAAAGGACCTCAAATCCCATCTAGTGCCATGGCAGGGACACCTCCACTGTCCCAGGCTGCTCCAGCCTGGCCTTGGGCACTGCCAGGGATCCAGGGGCAGCCCCAGCTGCTCTGGGCACCCTGTGCCAGGGCCTGCCCACCCTCCCAGGGAAGGATTTTTTCCTGCTGTCCCATCTAAATCCACTCTCAGTCTGAATGTGTTCCCCCTTATCCTGTCACAAGATGCTCTTGTAAAAAATCACAGCATTAGGCCACTTTTTTGGGGTTTTCTTCACCATTGTGACAGTTGTTTTATTATTTGTGAGTGCTGGCTGACCCAAAATTGGGGCATCCTCTCCTGAGGGCATTGTTGGCTCTCCCCTCTTCTCTTGCCCCTATTCTCCCTTTCTTCCCTTGGAAAACCTTCTACCACAAGGGGCTTCTGGTCTGGAGCACTCCAGGGCAAACCTCTTGAAGCACCTCTTATTTTTCCCTTTTAGTTTGCCACTCTTTGGTTCCAGCACTTTGTGAACATGACTAAATAGATCTCTTTGCTCTCAGCCATATATAACCCGACAGGAGCTGCACCAATGGGGAGCTCTGGAAGTACAATGGAATACTTTCTAATTTACCCGGATAATTTGCAGAGACTGCCAGTCCTCTGTTGGTTTAAGCCAAACTTCAGTGTGGGTTGTTTTTTCCTTTTTTCCTCAGGAATATAATTTTATATTAATTACACTGGGATTATCCGAAGGTGTGTGTAAATTCCCCATGATTTGTTGAAAAAAGCACCTTTCTGGGAAGGAAAAAGAGCACTGTGACAGAGCTCAGACAGTTGCAGTATTTTAATCAGCATGGGTGTGCAAAAGCAAAATAAAAACCCTAGGAACAGTGATTTTCTCCACACAATCTGTTTAGTTTGGGAAAACAAATGAAAGAGAGAAATAATTCAATGCTCAGTTGAATAATTGAACATCCTTCCTTCCCAGGATGCACAAGGTGGTTATACAAAAAACATTTGTTAAACAAAAGTGACCATTAATAATCCAAAGTTGTTCCCTTTTTGGCTGATTTTCATGCAGCCCCATCCCCACCATAAAAGAGCTGTAAGAGGAAGCTTGTCTTTATTTATTAAATCAGACTGACTTCAGAAGGAGCTCCCCAAACCACCAGTGATGGCTTCTGACAGGCTCCTAATCTCTGCCCGCTGCTGCAGGAGCAGCCTTGCTGCAGCTCCTCATTAGTCCTGGCACTCTGAGCCACAGCTCCAGGGGTTGGTTCTGTGTCCTCCACCCAGGCAGGCACAGGCACAGCTGGGTCCCCATGCTGGGCTCCTGGGTGTCACCCATTGTCACAGGCTGGTGGCAGCACTGTGGCTGTGTCACACGTGATGGCCTGGGGGTGTTTTGGGTGTAGCAGGAGCTGTGCAAAGCCAGTGGTGGACACGGGTTTTGATGGACACTGCCCAGAGAGGGGTGTGGAGACAGGCTGGGTGTCCCCTCCCCGGGGCTGGGGACAGCTCTGTCCCTGCACAGTGCGAGGGACAGAAACGTTGTTAGAGTGGAATGGAATCCTGGAATGCTTTGGGTGGGAAGGGACCTTCCAGACCATCTTGTTCCATCTCCTTCCATTGGCAGGGACACCTTCCTCTGTCCCAGGATCTCCTTCCATGGGCAGGGACACCTTCCACTATCCCAGGATCTCCTTCCATGGGCAGGGACAACTTCCACTGTCCCAGGCTGCTTCTGTCCAGCCTGGTCTTGGACACTTCCAGGGATCCAGGGGCAGCCACTGCTGCTCTCCCTGCCAGGGCCTGCCCACCTTCACAGGAAAGGATTTCTTCCTAATCTCTAATCTAATCTAATCCTGCCCTCTGTGAGGTAAAAGTTGGAATTTTGGTTGGAAGGGACCTACGGTGCTCATCCAGCCCAACAGCCTGACCAGTTCAGGGCTGACCCAACCCTTCCCATCACCTGGAA